>JAGFPH010002075.1:95254-128577 GCA_018207615.1 Philaenus spumarius | reverse complement strand
ATATAATTAAATAAATAAAATGTTATAATAATTCAGTACATTTTTTTATTTGAATCTGGCCTGCCTACACATTCTAAATTTAATATATGGCCCTCTGCAAAATTGAGTTTGACACCCCTGATCTATAATGAAGTGTTTCATTTATTGTGCTGTAAAAAAATTAATATTGTTTGAAACCAATTTTAAAATTAAATGAAAACCAATTTTATATTCTCTAGAAATGATGAAGGTTTTCTACACGCCATTTCCATTCATTGTATGTAAATCACACGCACAAGTGTTTTTTCCCATTGAATAATCAATGACACAATAACAATCAATGACGCACATTACCATGTAAATAGTAAATTATGGTTTACAAACATTATTATTTAGCACTAGGGGAAACCAATGCGTGCTTCGCACGCCAACCCCTTTGGAACCTTCTATACACATAATTACGTTATATTTTCTTCATAATAAAGGTGTAGGATTAATAATAAACCCAAAAGCTAAGATGGTAAATAATGTTAAACGTTCAAATCAAATCATTTCATATATATTATAACAGCAGTTATATTAAAGGTTAAACGAACCAGCAAGGCTCAGGTCTACACTTTAATAAAACCTTAATTTAAAAGTTAGAAATACAAATAATTGCTTCAAAGTAGGAAATCAGCTGTTAATGGAAATATTGGAGCAAAGAGCTGTTTTATCTGTTATTTTATTCAATTGGTTACTATGGTAATAAATGTAAATACATGTTGAGCCGGGCAAAAACCCGACACAAATAGACTAATTACCAAAAGTAATTAGGCCTAAAATAAAAGGTTGTAAATAAAAGCCAGAAGGCCTAAATATGCAAAATTAGGATAAATAATAAATAAAATGACACATTGTAAAAAATTATAAGGGGAAAAATATATGTAAAGTGAAATGAAGTAATTTAAAATAATTATATTGTAAATTGAAGGCCTAGTCAATGTTAAACGCAATAGAAGCAAGGCTCAGTGAACTATTCTAAGAGAAACTGACAGGATAATTCATGTCGAGTTTTGTCCAGTACTGCAAATCAATGTACTGTTGCTATGCTCCATAAGACACCATGTTAATATTTTAAGATATAAAAATATAGTAAATTTTTTTAAATGAAATTAATAGAGGAGAAGAAGCCAATAAGAATCTAATTAACAGAATTGTTTTAATAAAAATAATTAAGAAGTTATAAAGCAAAGACTTAGGTGAAAAATGCTAAAATTAACAAATTAAAATAATTCAAAGGCCTAAATTGGGGATAAATAAAATAATAATAAAATAATAATAATCAACAAAAAATAAATGAACCTAATTAAATATTTTTGGAAAAAAAGGCTCAAAAATAGATGAAATAAAATAACCAATTGAATAAAGGGAAATAAAGGTATATAGAAGTAAATATGTACTAGATAATCCTTATAAATAAAACTGAGAATCTGTGTGTGTGTGTGTGGGTCGCCGTACGGACAAATTATAGAGAGTTAAGCCATGAAATTTTCAGGAAATGTTCCTTAGGTAATGTAGTTTTGCACCTATGTCTTAGTTTTTTGTATTTCCTCTAGGGCTTTGACCCACGGGCACCCAAAAAAATGCAATGTTAATCTTATGGAGTGAAAAAGACGTAAAAATCAAAACATTTGTCTGCTATTAAACTAACACAGCTGTGGTATATACTGTTTATTTTAATTCACTGCCATCTAAATTAGACATATGGGTTAAATATTGATATGCCAAACAATTAGATTATGTGTATAAAATATTAGTTAAATTCACTGATTGTCGAATCCATTTTTTTCTTCTTTATTGTTGATTCAGTGTTGATTCAGTAATCAGCTGTAGTCTCTAATATTTTCATTAAAAGTTTATTTCAAATTTTAAATCAATTATTAGTATATTTCTAATTTTTAGGTTAGGTTTTTTTTTATTAAAGTGTAGGCCTTGCTGACTACACAACGGGTTCCAACAGGGAGTGTGTGGGGGAGGGGGTTGGCGTGCGGAGCACGCAGGGGTCTCCCCTAGTATGTAATAAATATGTGAATGTAAAATACCATGTGAGAAAGGGGCATAAACCAAAAAGGGGGGTTGCCAAATCCAAAATTCGACGATTCACACCAAACAGGCCACAGAACCGTGCCCAAAGTGAAGAAAGAAAAAGAAGAACAGTTTTGGAAGTTTGGGAACCAGGAGAAGAGGATAGAACCAAGAAAATTCCAATTTAGACCAATTTGGAAAAAATAAAATTCAAATTTAATAGAAAACTAACGAAGGCGATAACGGGGGAACCAGGAACCCTAGAACAACAACTCAAAAGAGGAAGGAATCAGGAGATAGTCAAGAATCCAATGAGCCAAAGAAATCCAAAATCGGACCAGGGGTTACGAAGTTAGAGCTCTTCGAAAGAATTAAATACAAAAAGTATCAAATTCCTGTACGGACCAGAATGGCTTGAGTAAAACAGTGACGGGAGGCTGAAGCCATGACGTCATGCTACCACCACCGAGGCCAATACAATTACTTATTGCTCTGCAAAGGAAATAAACAATTATCGACGAAATCGAAGTGAATTAATGAAAAAAAAAGTCGTGGGACCTAATTTAAATAATTAAAGGAAAATTCTACAATGTAGAAACCCAAATAAAACACAGGAGAAACAAAGTTACTCAAAAAAGGCAGAGTAAGTCTCTTGATAGCCACACGAGGACCACGTAAAAGTTTGCAGAAGCAGCAGTAGGTCGGCAAGAATCACCAACTCCGGTACAGATCAGCGGGCCGTAAGAAATCGCTCTATATCAAAGAAGAGGAGAAATCCTAGAGGAGAGAAGGCAGGAAGAAAGAAGAGGATCAAGGACTTCATTCCAAGGCTTAAACCACCAAGGAGGAAAGCCGCGATAAATCATACTTATTTGTGAGTAGCAAATAACCAAGATATATATTTTAAAGTTAAATAAAATCCATAAATAAAGTTTTAAAATTAAATTTAAAAGTAATAGTAAATTCAGGGGAAAGTATAAAAGTAAAATCATTCTGGAATATTCCCTATTCTCACAATGGTATAAAAGCGTTGCAAAATAAATGTAAATAGTACCATAGTTGTAAATCTCAATTATTATATTTGTTGGAAAAGTTTAAGCAGTTGCGAAAGCAAAATTAATTTGTTTTTTAAAATAAAAAAGTTTTATTCGCACATCTTAATTTCTTTCATTTATAAGTTAAATATCCAATACCAAAAATTAACCAGTGCTCTAAAATTAAGTTAGAATATAAGGTTATATTAATTCTGTGTGTGACAAAATAACTCCAAACGGCACTGCCCGGAGAAGGAGTCTGACTAGAGCTAGTAAAATAAAATAAAGTGTATTCATTACAAAAAATTTTTAAGAATTAGAAAGTGAGCGTATTTCCTATTCTTGTCCACGTATGGACGCAAAATTTATTTAAGGGCAAATCGAATAAAAAATAGAGAGGGGAGCACGCTGGTCGAAGACCTTGCGAGCCCGAGAAATTATAAGTAGGCGCGTGTGCGGCGTGGCAATGTGTTAGTTCGTCAGTCTAGGCCTAAGCTAAGATTTTTGCCGAGTAAATTTACAAATATTGAAATAAAAATTGTTTTTTATCAAAATGAATCATATAGCCTATTACTTAGGGATAGTGTAGCTTTTTATTAGTAAAACTATTTTTTCAAACGGTTCAGTAGTTCCGGAGATTACCCCCTACATACAAACAAATCTTTACCTCTTTACTAGTACTTCTGTGAACAGTAGACCTCGCTCGTTGAAATAACAAATGTGGTTTTGAGCTTAGGTTAAAAATAGTGTGCCAGTAAGAAAGAAAGCGGTTTAGCCAGTGAATCATTATTTTGCAATTCCCGCGATTCCGAGGTTTTTAGTTTTCTTTTTTTTTCTTTTCTTGAGCTTCAACTGCTAAAGATTTTTTTTTAGGGGGCATTGTGTTTTATGTAGGTTAATAATGCATAAGGTAGCTTACACATATCGCATTATTGAGGGAAAACATAGAATTAAATGTTTAACTTACATACTTAAATAACTAAAACTTAACAATGTATTTACAGTTCCATATCATATTCCAACATTAGAAATAAAATAATGAAAACAAACGATGTTAAAGCGTCTTGATAGTGATCTCAGCCCATGTACCAACACTTCCCACGCTGTCCAACGGTAATATTTTGTATGTTCTTTATCGCCACGAGGTTTCATTTGTTTCATCTCATTTTGTAATTCAAGTAAAGTTAAGTCAAATAGGTACTTTTATGAAATAATAATTTACAAGTATACAGTTCAATTCTTTGATTTATCCTCTACACTTTCTTATAATAATATGTTGTTTTTGGGCAAAGGATATTTTCTAAATTACTATTCAAAACAGGCCTAGTTTTGTTAGCAGTCTTGTAGTAGGAACATAAAAACTGGTGTTTTCAAAATAAGAAATTTTGAATTGATAAATATTTGTATACAGTTCTATTTAGAACTAAATTACGAAACTTTTTTACATTTATGAAAAAAATTACAAAATATGTTTACTACTCTTTATGTATGCCTAAAGTTGAACTTTTTCCTTTCGTTGTTTAACACGCTTGTTTTTTGAGCTAATAACTTTGTCAATATTACTTCAATCTTTTTTTTTTTTACTGGCAAATATGAATTCAATGAACCTTTATCTACAAAAAAAGCTATGGAACACTTTTGAAACGTATAAAAATATGGTTGAAATACAAAATCTTGGACGATTTTTAACAAATTTTAAGTTCACGGCCATTTTGTGAGCTTACCGTTAGAGATACGGAAAAAAATCATGAATACAATTTTGTTCAAAATCTAGTTTGCTAATGGCAAAATGTTATTAGTTTTTAAATTCGACTTGGCTTTGGAAAAAAGCTTACACTGAGAGAAACGGTCCGGCCGCCATTTTAATTTTATTTAAGGGGTTAAAAATGAAAGTGGAAAAAACCGTATATGTACATGGCTTGGCATAGGAATAAGGAACATTCATGCAAAAAATCATCAAAATCGGTCAAGGTGTTTGGCCGTAATCGTGAGACAGACACACACACGAAATGCCGAACAGTCGAGTTAAAACAGAGACCTCGCTTCGCTCGGTCAATAATATTACCAGAGGAAACCTCTGCGTAGGAACCCAGTTGGAACCTTCTATACACATAATAATGTTGTTTTCTTTGTAATAAAGGCGTAGGAAGTGTAAATATAGAATAGGAAGCCAGATGGTCCTAATCAGCTGTTTTAAGTTGTTAGAGTAGAACCTATTTAATCCGAACTAAAATTACAACCGGAGTTTTCGGACTATCGAATCGTTCGGATTACAGAACATATTGTGCTTTTCACATAACTTAACAGCTAAAACGTGGCTAAAATGGATCGTAAGTGTTATAGAAAAATGAGAAATACTTTGCAGTTTAAAATATTGTTTATTTAATTAAAATAGTAGACATAAAGTATACTTATGGTAAACGTAGTTTGGAAAATTATAAGGTTAGGCGTTATACAAATAAAATATAATTGTAAATAAACTTGTTAAAAAAAAATAAAGTTGAGAAATTTCAAATAAAAATTTTAAAAAAATTTCAAATTAATAAAAAGATTATATATGTAAATTATTCTTTGCTTAACAATTATTTTATTATTTTATTTCACTAAAAAACACTCTTTGTTTAAACTACTTTACTTTCAAATCAAAAAACTAACACTTAATCTCAAAAAACTTACTTGGTTTACTTTTGAAACATCTGTCAATCTTCTACATATAATTCCATCTATGCATGATATCTTTTAATTATGCATATCATATTTTACACAAAACATTTTATTCTGATTTGATTTACAGGGGTGTGTTTCGTTACTGTGAAAGTACTCCCTTCATGGACAATCGTGGGAACCAATGAAATTCAAAGCATCGTGACGAATAACTAAACTCTTTACTCGGTCATTGTCAAAATATCTTTACACAAGAAAAATTTATCCATCAACACATGAGTTACAAAACATAATTTTACAATTTACAACGTACAACTTAAAATTTTATTAAAAAAATGAGATGCAGTTTTAATTTAGAATAGGCCTATGTGAAAAAATTGAATTTAAAAAACAGACTGAAAATTATTATATTCTATGGCCATTAACACCTTTAAAATAGTTCAAAAAGTTCAACATACACCTAGGTTTTTCAATGATATTTAACAATACTTGCATGGCACAAGAAGTTCTTCGAAGCGTTATTCCAGTCACATGGTCACAAGTTGTTAAATTACGAATTCTCCAAAAATATTCGCTGGATTACAACGATAAAGTGTATACTTTCAATACGCCAGTAAACGTTCACTTTAGAACACCATTTACCACTCTCTCTTACAAACAATTGTTCAATTTTCAAAGAATTCACAATTCACATAACGCCGGAGATACAAGCTTTTACGCCATCTTGAAGCAATCTGTCTGTACCATACACGACTTTAGGAAATCATCATCGACGCTTACCAGCACCGTCATCTAGTTTGAGCCTGTGTTCTATGTTACTATAGACGCTTGTGTTATTATATTTTTTATCAAGTGATATAGTTCTTTTGGTAAATTGTTTCTTTCTTTTAAATATTTTAGAAATGTTTATTATGTGACTTTAACATTTTATTTTAGACTGTTTTTCAATATGCACTGTTATTTTTATCAATGTTCAATAATTTTCACACAAGTATAAAACGCATTTTTGTTTACCAATGTTTTTTCCTATTTACTAAAAATTAAGTCTGCTCTTTTAGTTTTATATTATAGTCTGCATATATTTTTTACCTTTACATTTTCAAGTTATTAAAATTTACTTGTTTTGCGCCTTTGATTTATTTATATATATATGTATATACAATTCATTAAATTTTGATTACTAGATCTTGCGTCTCTTTTGTTACTAGACCCATCATTCTTTGTTTAGACGTTATAGGAATTTACTTGTTTCATCATAATTTTCTATCACACGGATTGTGTATGTCACAAAATATTAGGCCTACAGTAGAAAAAATTCAAATTATTATTTTAAATTTCACTAATATGGCGTTCAAATTACAGGGGTTCGGACGAAAGAGGTTCTACAGCATTACCATAGGTTGCTGTGGTATATTTAGTAGAATAGTAATTAAATTTTTATTTTTTGTCTGAAATTATAAAAAATTAAGTGTTTTATAACATTAGAAACTCTTAAATTACAACAATTGTGAAAAGTTTATGCAATAATTATGGATAATTTGAACTGAATATTTCAGTATTTCTTTAAATTTGGTCCCATTCCTCCGATGTGCCATAATGGTCGGTCTCCTCCTTCCACTCGCCCAAGCGTTGTTCATCCTGTTCTACCAATATTTATGTGATGTTCTGCATATCGTCGTATTCAATTTAATTAAAAGTTCATATGAAAGCAATTAAATAGTGTTTATAAAAACAGAGCTGTCTAAAGGTAAAGTACAAACAATAAAATCCACGGCATTATTTATACACATTCGAACAACATATAAGTGGACTTACTTTTAATTTTCTTCGCAATAGGTTTTTATTCATTGCCGGACATTAAAACAGACAGTGCGAAAAACAGTTGCTAAAGACTGATTTAGTTTAGGAAGAGGATAGAGGCATAGCAGGAACATGAAGTGAAGAAATTAATTGAGTCAATTTATTCAGTTTCTGTTACAACATTCGGTCTGAGAAGTACTGTTGACGCCAAGGAAAAAATCAACCATCCAAAAATTCCTAACAGTATACCTCGTATGAACATAGTAACATAGTATATCCTGTAACAAAATACGAAATTAATGTAATTTTACTTTCTCACTATAGGCTACTAAACATAGTAACATAGTATATCCTGTAACAAAATACAAAATTAATGTAATCTTACTTTCTCACTATAGGCTACTATAGTATAGAGAAAGTATAGTGAAAACAAAAAAAATCGATGTTGAGATTTTTGTGGAAATATCCGTTTTGGGACTCCCTGAGTCCAAAAAGTGGTTTTTACAAAATGTCTGTCTGTATGTATACAAAGCTAGAGAGAAAACTATTCAATCGATTCCAAACAAATTTGCACCAAACATGTCAATGAGGCCTGTATAGATGCACGAAAAAAATTTTGAATTTTTTTAAAAAAACAACCCCCTTTTTGACTAAAAAAAACCCAAAAAATCAGTTATAATTTTTTTATAAAAAAATGGTTCTAACGATTTTGATAAAATTTGGCTTATTTGTAGCCCTTAGGGCCGGTTTCTCCAAAGAGGTTTAAACTTTAGAAACGGTTTAACTCTGAGTTTAACTGGCTTATCGGTTTCTCCATTGCTCTTTGGAAGTTTAACTTGGGGCAAAAGTTAAACCATATTACCAGCTGGTTTAAACGCAGAGTAACGTTTAACTCACGTTGTCTGCACTAAAATAACAACATAACCTTAAGCTTGTCGTTTGTTTTCATGCCTCACGTGAAGTTAAGATAGTTTGAAAATGGAAGAGATATTTGATATTTTTAATGATGTAGACGAAGAAGAATTGGAGGTACGATGTCCCATCACGCGTGTACCACGAAGAATTCGTGAAAGACCGGACAATTTGAAAAGTGGAATGATATTGAATTTTTCACAAGATTTAGAATGTGTAAGAACACGGCCAATATGGTTTTGGATGTTATTAGAGAGCAGATTGCGCCGAAGAAAGTGTTCAAACTGTTATCTGAAGTGAAGTTTTTTACCACATTAAAATTTTATGCCTGTGGAGGATTTCTTACAAATGTGGGGGATCATTGTGGAATACACAACTCTACAAACTCATTTGCAAACATATTGACAAAACACCGCTTTTGCAAACAGAGTAGAAACATAACCTCCTAAACTCAATATGTGTATTGAGCAGACGAAATAAAAGCGCAAATACTAAATCAGGGCAGCCAACATTCTTCTTCCATGGTTTAACTTAAACTTCAGGCCAAAATGTATAGAGAAATCGATCGATGGTTTAAACGTCGGTATAACTTTAAACTCGTTTAAGTTAAACGTTACTTGGAGAAACCGGCCCTTAATGTACCCTACTATATGCAAAAGAAGCATCTTTCTAATAAAAACTCTCATTTAGCTAATAATAATAATATTTATTAGTTACTCTCCTAATTTAATGTATCCCCTCTTCTACTTTAATACAATTATGAAGTCACAGTGAATCTGTTTAACACGTTCATTGGTACGCAAATTTCGTATTTCCTATGCTAGGAGTATAGCCTAAATGAGTAGAAATTACTTTATTTTTTAACCTTTCTAAGTAATAATCAGTAATATTTTAAAGCGGACGCAGTGCGTCCACAGCACATGGGTTTAAGATTGACGTGCGAAGCACCTAATGCTCTGGGTATTGAAAATTCTCCCAAAGGGGTTGGCGTGCAATGCACTGTGCGTCGGCCGCTTCTCACAGTGTTCAGTGTCAAGCTCACGTGCGCGTCCTTAGCAGTGAACGTGTTAATAATTTAAATATGTTTGTGAGAAAGTATGTGCCAGTTTTTGGTACCGTTTATTTCATGGTAAATCTGTGAATAGGAGTTTTTAATCATGGCTACAAAGTAATGTCACCCAATCAGTAACAACCTCTTGGGCCAGCGAACTCAATTTTTATCAAAAATTCCTTTTATTCACATGTTTGACGGAGTGCTCCTACTAGTTCATTGCAAAACAAACATAACTCTTTAATTAACTGAAGAGTTATATCAACTTTGCAGTTAAAATAAAGACTCTTCAATTATTTTAGACTACAGAACTCTGAGAAATGAACATTAATGGAACATCAGGGTGGCTAGTGATATGATCTTTTGGAATTGCTTGACATTTCCCTGACTAAATTACCTTTTCCCTGATCAATTTTAGAAATTGCAGAAACAAAACCATCCTAATTTTATTTTTGTAAATCGGTCAAATTATATCGGTGACAAATAAATTTTTAGGGAATTAATTAAATATTTAATTAAACAGGGTAATATTACAACAGTTCAATATTTAATACTACCTATGTTACTGTACCAACCACCTGCAGTTGCAAATTACTGACTTATCACCTGTATATTGACTTAAACTATGAATTACTCAAATTATATTTTACTAGCTGACCCGACCCAGCTTTGCACGGATAGACAAATCAAAGTATAAGTATATTAACAAAAAATATATTATATCAGTAAGTATATTACACTATGTATTTCCTATGGGGATTTTTAGTAACTTTGACCCCCCCAAACCCCCCTAAAATTTCGAATTTTTTAAAACCCTTTCTTTGCGAGTACCTAGGGCCCTAGAGGAAGCTACATACCAAATTTCATTCCAATCCGTTCTATGGTTTTTGTAGTAACTTTGACCCCCCAAACCTCCCCTAAAATTTCTAATTTTTTAAAACCCTTTCTTAGCGAGCATCTATGGCCCTAGAGGAAGCTAAATACCAAATTTCATTCCAAATTGTTTGGTAGGTTTAGAGAAATCTTGATTTAGTAACTTTGACCCCCCAAAACCCCCCCTAAAATTTCGGAAACCCTTTCTTAGTGCGCGTCTAGAGCCTATAAAAAGTATTAGTGCCAAATTTCATGTTTGTAGGACTCATGGTTTTGGAGAAACTGTGATGAGTCAATGAGTCAATGGTATTTGGCTTTTATAAGTATACATTATATTATACCAAAGGAAATAAGTAACTGGTTTTTGTAATCCAACTACTGGTACAGATTTGCATTGTACTTTTATCAAATTACGAAGATACCCAAATTTGAAAACATTTCATAATAAAACTAAAATTTTTAGAAACTGCACATTAAAGAAAGGTTTCAAGGTCATAACACGGCACGGGCATTGGAACAAACTGCCACAATCACTCCCGATAATTGTTTTTACGTATCGGAATACGTAGTTTTCTTATTGTTTAATAATTTAGAAGTTCATCTTTAATGTTTATTTTCTCAATTAAAAATTGTATTAATCTATGATTTTAAATAGGTATTTTTAGCTATTTTCCTTAGAAATCTTATTTTTCCCAGACCTTCAACAAAATTCCCTGATTTTTCTAGATTTGTAATCACTTCTAAATATGAAGGTTTCTACTTTGTTTTACTTTTAAAAAATATTTCATGTTTCAGAATTTGAGATAAGTTATAGAAAATCCATTTAGATTTTATTGACTATATACAGAGTGTCCCATAATTAAAGTGCCAAACTTCGGGGAATGGTTCTATGGGTGAATATAAGAAAAAAAGTTCATATAAACACAGACTCGAAAACGCTTTGTTTTCTATATATCCGCAATTTTGTTTTTTGTACAAAATAATTCATATCTAGAGAACGGTTTGGCTGATTGAGTTCAGTCTTGGCATGAAGTTTAACCTAACAATTATATTTCTCAAGAAAAATAAACGATTAAATCCAATCATGGGTTTCAAAATGGCGGCTGTTTGTAAACTTCAGACCTAAATTACTCAAAAACCGTACATTTTAACAAAAAATGTCAAGACACCTTTTTTGTAGCCCTTTTGATTCCCTATCGGATGGTGTAGCTGTCAAAACAACCAGATGAAGGATAATAGTTATGTGTAATAATTGGTTTATTCAACCCTGCATCCTATACCAACACAGTAAACACAGCAATATTGTATGTACAATTGCTGTCATTATCTTTAACTTAGCTTCTATCCTTCATCCAATTGTTTTCACAATTAAACCATCCGATAGGGAATCAAAAGGGCTACAAAAAGGGTGTCTTGAAATTTTTTGTTAAAATGTACGGTTTTTGAGTAATTTAGGTTTGAAATTTTCTAACAACCACCATTTTGAAACGCAATATTGGATTTAATCGCTTATTTTTTTTTAGATATAGTATTGTTAGTATAAACTTCATGACATGTTTCAAATCAATCAGGCAAACCGTTCTCTAGGTATGAATTATTTTGTACAAAAAACAAAATGGTAGATATCTGGAAAATGAAGTGCCAGATATTTTTTTTCATGAGAAATCACATCCCAAAGTCCTGAAAGGTTTTTTTTTACACCCTGTATATACTCTGACCTGAGGTAAGTACCCAACCCAAAGCCAAATCCTCAGTGCGTCACAGGCCCTTGATCTGGTGTTTACAAGTTAAGAGACAAATCCATACAAAATATACAATTATTAAACTTTACCTAAAATACTTTGTCCGAGCATCCTTCAACGTGTCCATAGGATCCTTCAACAAGTAAACACGTATACCTCTCAATGCGCTCCTGAAGTACTGCATATGTGTAAACGAATTCATGTCAAAATTAAACAACCGTTTGTCTTTAGCATTCATTAACGACCAGACTTCATCAACGTTATCATCCTTGTATTTAAACTCTTTGGTACAATAAGGTGCGATTGCATTGTTCATTCGGTACACCTTTCTGTAGGCCATTAAGAATCTAAAAACAAAGGAAACAACATGCAACATATTGCACAAAGATTTTAGAAAAAGTTACATTAAAAGAAATACTTGAAGGTATGATTAGATTAAATTAATTCTAATGTTCATGGGAGTTTTACCATTTGAAAACACAGTGATCATCTCAAGATAGTTAAGGTTGAAATCACAGAAAATACATTTTTAAATAAATATCTATCTTATTTTTGGAAAATAAGGTACTTTATAAGAAAACACATAATTTCGAATCTGCTTGAACGATCTATTCTGTGTGAGCAAAATAATGCTGTACGATAAGAGCTGTCTCTGGTTGGTAAGGACCCTTACACCGTTAACTAATCTCAAATAAGAAATTAATGATAGGCAAAAAGGCCTGGCAACAATCTACAATGTAATCAGCTGTTTTCAAAACAGCTGCAAGGGAATCCAATCCCGGATGATATTTTCGACCCCGGGATTTCGAGACCGCAAAAACGAATCCCGGGATCCCGGGACCAATCCAGGCTTGATAAAAGGCCTAAAAGCATGTATTTATGATGTAGTGATGTAGTATTATTTATATAATTTATAATTATAACAAAATAAGCCACATTTATTTAGCATTTCTTTTGTTAAAAAAAAATATCGATAAACATTAATCACACTAAAAGTAGAAAAAACATTTTACGACAATGTGGTCGGGTCGGTAGGTAGTTGCACCACAAATACAACGATAAAAATTCAAAAACAGAACGAGGATCATACAAAGCCAAAACTAAACAAACGATATGCAGGATGTATGACACACCGGCACATGCGACATTTTAACAGCGAGGGTTTACTTGATTCTGAATCAAACTATTCAAAAAAAAACTAAAGGAGAAGTGTGAAAGGGGGATAAGGAGGATAGGGTAGAAGTTAGATATAATCACAATCGAAGGTCGCATAGAAGCAGGAAGCAGGTGCAAGTAAAGATTAGGACTGATGATGTCACCATCGCGTAAACAATAATCACAGACGTCTGTCTATTATTACTACGCTAAGTGTATCCGACATCCCGAATACCCGATTAATACTATTGATTATTCAAGTAATTTGTTTGATTGTTTATTTAGTTCACTACTTATAAATAAATTAACTATGTTATTAATTTAGAAAATCTATTATTCTCTTGATTAAACAGTACTTGTACAAGTCGAAATACTTTAAAACGTATACATTTTCTAATCCCAAAATCCCGGGACTGTCATTTTACAATCCCGGGATCGCCGTCGGGGTAAATCGGCCCGGGATCCTGGGATTGGATTCCCTAACAGCTGCTTTAATTTCAGCACTTTGGATTTTGGTGCGTTATTAATAAACAAAAGTTCAACTTACTTAGGCGTCATTCGTGCAAGCCTCATAATAATATCACAGAACAATCCAGGGACAACGTGAAACAGCATCGTGTACAACCAGAAGAGGGTTTCGTTCGTGATTAAAGTAAACGAATAACAACCGACGGCTAACATGGTTACGATTGTTTCATCGTAAGCTAAATATTCGTTATAGTACATGTAATCCCGCCAAGTGATGGGTTTCTTTACAGAAGAGACCAGGTTGAAAATTATTCTGAAAACAAAACAAAATAAATATAAAATACTAGTCTCCCGATACGGTTTTGCACGGATAGACATATCAAAGTTAAATGTATATTAACAAAAAATATATTATACCAATAAATATATTACACTATGTATTTCTTAAGGGGATTTTTAGTAACTTTGACCCCCCAAATCTCCCCTAAAATTTTGAATTTTTAAAATCCTTTCTTAGCGAGCACATAGAGCCCTAGAGGAAGCTTCATACTAAATTGAATTCCAATCCGTTCGGAGTTTTTTTTAGTAAATTTGACCTCCCAAACCCCCTAAAATTTCGATGTTGTTTAAACCCTTTCTTAGCGCGCACCTAGGGCCCTAGAGGAAACTTCATACCAAATTTAATTCCAATCTGTTTGGTGTTTTTTTTAGTAACTTTGACCCCCCCAAACCTCCCCTAAAATTTCGAATTTTTTGAAAACCTGTCTTAGCGAGCACCTATGGCACTAGGGGAAGCTACATACCAAATTTCATTGCAATCCGTTCAGTAGTTTTAGAGAAATCGTGATTTAGCAACTTTGACCCACAAACCCCCCAAAAATTTCAAATTTTTTAAACCCTTTTTTACTGAACACTTATGGCCCTAGAGGAAGCTACATACCAAATTTCATTCCAATCCGTTCTGTATTTTTAGAGAAATCGTGATTTAGTAACTTTCACCCCCCCAAATCCCCTCTAAAATTTCGAATTTTTTGAAAACCTTTCTTAGCTAGCACCTATGGCTCTAGGGGAAGCTACATACCAAATTTCATTCCTTCCGTTCTGTAGTTTTAGAGAAATCGTGATTTAGTAACTTTCACCCCCCCCCCCAAATCCCCTCTAAAATTTTTAATTTTTTGAAAACCTTTCTTAGTGAACACCTAGAGGAAGCTACATACCAAATTTCGTTCCAATCAGTTCAGTAGTTTTTGAGAAATCGTGATCAGTGAGTCAGTGGATTTGGCTTTTATATATATAGATGAAAGGGTGTGCAAGGACTTGAAACTCTTAAATTGTAACACTAAATAACTCAATATAATCAGTGGCGTAACATTTTTCTGCCAGGCCACCCTGCAGCAAGATTTACGGGGCCCCAGTTTATTGAGCACATTTTTTTAACACAAACACGAACAACCATGGGCAGTTTTTATTTGGATAAATAAAATAACCTTTTTTTCTGAAAGAAGCAATTACACTCATAATTTATTTAAATTTATACACGTAAAATAAAACTTACAGAGCAAAGATGATATTTTAGTAGTGTAACTAACAAAATTTTAAATTTGTTTAAAGCAGTTTTCTTCTGTTTAAGTTGTCATTTCTACTGTATTTGTGTAATGTTTTTTAAATGTACTGTAAAAGTGTATAATCTTTTAAAAAGTATTGATTGTAGAAAATGTTTTATTAGTGTAGTTTTTAAAAATATAAAAGGATGAATGACAGCCACTTTATAAATTAATGTTATTTTCTACTTATACATGTTATATTGTTTTACGTTTTTGTATTTAAATATTTTTTAAATTAAATTTGTAGATTATTTACTGTCTTCATTTATATCTAATAATGACTTGTCTCATGCAATGTACATTGTCAAAGGACTAAATAAAATGAAATGAAATGAAATGCAAAGCTCCAAGCAACTCTGGAACTGTGGAGGGGGGCCAACTGTCTGATCACAACTACGTAAATGTCTCGCCAGGCTGTTCGATTGAGTGGTTTTATTCTGTGCATTTGTATTGTCCAAACACTTTCCCAGCAAGTTCATGGGTTTAGTTACACGCTGTAACTGAAGGTTACAAAAATAAAAATATAAATATAAATTTTTATTGTGTTAAAAAAAAATAGGTTCGGTAAAAAGTTCAAAAATTAAAAAAAATATGTCTTAAATCAAAAATATAAACGCTATATGTGGATTGTTTAATAATTATTAGTATCTCTTCATCACCTCCTTTACCTATTCACCTCAAAAAGAAAAATCGTCGCTCATATAATACTCAAAATCACTTATGTACCTCCTAGGCCTATTGCCTCACTTCTAAAATAAATCATCGCCCACCTTAACTCACCATAACATCTTTCTCCCAATCTCAACGTAGAACAATATCATATATTTTACCTTACTTCAACTCACCTAACTATTATAACCTTAAAAATCACCTTTACCTAAACTCACCTTACTTAAACTCACCTTACTTAATTTCCCACAATACTACTATAAAATAATGATCATAATATTTTCGATAATCCACATATAACCTCACTTATGCTTAGTCTGCATATATTTACTTGTAATTACTTATCACTCAAAAAATATTTACTAATTAGTTTAATTTTCTTAGGGGTGGGAACCTGGCTAATAAAGTAATGGCTAAACGGACATTCGTGGCTATATGAAGAAATTCAAGACATCGTGGCAGCAACTATTTTGTTTAATCAAACATAATTGAAAAATGAATATTTACAACAAACAATATCAATGTCATAGAACAATTAAACATACAAATCGATTAACTATTTACAAATTATACAAAGTTTTGTGAGCCATAGCTTGCAAATAAATGACGCAATAAGTGAAAAGTTTAAGTTAAGTTATTACTCAATTCTTTATAATTTTCTAAAAATGCAGACTTTAAAATTTAAACTAATGGCCATATCTACTCACGATACCTGTTGTTAATGTACTTTTACCTAGGATTTCACTGAAGTTCGAAACACATTTTTGTTCTGAAGCACACCTTAAACCGAGCACATAGTTGAGTTTTTTATTAATTCGTTTTTAATCGCAGAAACACCATCAAGACAACTACCGATGATTGTATGAAGGCTAGAACACTTCTACTTCACTTTAATAATACTTTTACTGTTCAATACTTGAAAAAACTACATTTCTCGTTGTAGAAACATACCTCCCACACCTTGTAATACGTACAGCGCTTTTCGCCATCTTGACTCCTCTACTGTTTCTAGTACGTTCCGTCGCGTACCTCTCGCTAGGAACCTGTTTCTCGGCACGTACGCAAGTTGTTTTCCTCTCTCTCTTTTCATTGCTTCTATGATCACTGCATACACTATCATATCAAGATCTCAGTACATTGAATTGTGTTATGCCCGTTACTATTTTCTATTTATTGAACTGTTTATAATTTCGACTGCCGCTTATTATTCGTTTATAACGCACTACTCATTGAAATAAATTTTTTATATAATTCTCACATTTTACACACGATCATATATTAATATGTTTTTTAAGTCTGCTTTTACATTACCTACTTTTACAGTCTGCTTTTATGTTTTATTATTTGTTTATTAAAGAAAGAATGATTCCACTGTAATTACTTTGCGTCATTAAGAAATGTAATTATATGAAAATTAAAATGATTAATATTATTTAGTATTGCGTCATTATTCATTTAGACCAAATCTCTGTTCCTTTAGTCACTATAGGAAACAGCTGACTCATTTCTTACTTTATTATTTTCTCTGTGACATGGACGTAAGTGTTACAACGCAGCACACAACTGACACCGTGTAGCGTGTGAATTGATCCTTAGGAGGGGTGGAAGAGTTAGCAGTGTTGCTATAGTGGAACCCCCTCTACTGACTTTGATGGGACCCGCTGTACGTGTGAAAAAAATACGTAGTTTGTTTATTTCGTGGTTTGATTCTGAGGAAGGAGAAAATAGGCGGCCCGACATTAAAGGAAAGGGGGAATTCCAACATTTTTCGAGTTCTGAGAAAACTGAATTCAAAGTTTGACATTGATATTTTGTAGATTTATGACGTCACAACCGAGTGGTTAAAATATTTATTTTATTAACACTAAAACAGGGGTTTATAAAAACGTAAAAGATAATGATTTGACCGGACCTAAAAAAAAATTACACTATTTCTGAGTTGATGCATTAGCCGAGGCTGTTAAAACCAAGTTCAACTGTATATTATTTTAACTTATAAGAGACTTTTTTTGACAATATCAACAGTTTTATAGCTGTGCTATTTTTGTAAACGTTATGTCATTGTAAGAAGTAAATAAAATATGATATTTAAAAAATATTGTAAGTTTTTTATACAATCGGCCAAAGGTTTTTAGTAGAACTCAGTGTTAACACTTTGAACCCTGAGCCCGAGTAAAGGTCGGGCCAAGTTCGCGGCGCTAGCTACCGAAGCCTGAGTATACCTTGGGTCACTCTATTTAATTCTATAACTCAGCTTAGTCGGCATATATTTGGGTTTAGGCATTCTCATCATGTTTATTAGTTGTTTTAGTTCGTATATCTTTGACCTTTGGAATTTTTCTAACACTGGCCAACAAAAATATTATATAAATATCAGATGGTGTCTGATCATCTGTGTGCATTCTGCAATCGACGTTTGTCTGCTTAGCGATGTAACTCGATGACAATGTGTATTTCCATTAGTTCTGATTGTGTCGTAAGATTTTTTATTTATAAGTGGTTTTTTATTGATGAAAGTTTATAGTTTGTAAGTGGTTTTTACTATTTGTAAAGTGTAAATAAAGTGTTTGTATTTTTTTTTTACAATTTTTCATCATTTTGTATTTTTAATAAACTTTTGAAGTATTTACATTTTCTTAAAGCTTATTCTTTTGCCTTTAAAATGATATATAATATGTTATACTTTTTAATAAGGTAAGTAACAGAGATTTTTTTTAAATTCTACCAAAATCCCCAGGTAGCTACGCACGACAACGTGTTAAGGGTCCAGCGTTCAAAGTGTTAAAACACACACACTCAAAATTTAATACAATTCTACAACTTAAATTGGGTCTTACCAATGGCGGTTTGAAAGTTGAAGGCATTTAGAAGGCAATTTAACAGAGACTAGAAAAAATAAAAAGCAAACAATTTATTCAAATTTAAGGCAGCCATTAATTGGAATAGGAAATTAGACACCCAGAGAGGCTATGCGTTCGATTTGTTTGTTTTACTGACAGGTCATCTTTAATTGATAACTTGCACATCCACGATAATACCTACAGCTTGGCTAAATTTCAGTAACATACTTGTTTTCGAGTTTAGGCCTATGTGCAGCAACATGCCAGCCGACAGCTAACATTGTGTTGATAGCAATGTCTACGGGTATCAAATCGGCTATCGCATCGGGATCTGATCTCCAAACTCTTAACAATCCAGCCAAAGTCCCAGCACCTACTCCGGTAGCTCCGTTTGCGTTGTCAATCCATCCAACTAGCGGCTCCGAAGCAGATGAAACCACTACAAAATAAGTAAGTTTAAGTAATGGCTATTTTATTTGCATTCTCAGAGAACTATGTACGGAGTAATCAAGAATCTTTTCGTGCTTTTCTAATAGTTTTAATTTTATCATAATATATTTATATTTTTGTTCAAATAAATAACTGTTAAAAAGTTTAGTTCTTTTTGGATGATCCTTGAAGTCTGTTATAAGATGGCAGTATAGTGACTAGTTACACCAGTTCAAGTATTTAAGAATTTACTTCTGCACACATGGATATAACTGTCAGGTCCAGCCTGAGAACCTCTTGGGGGCAGTGAACGAGTTGAAAGGAATGGGGCGCCAGAGGGTTTGAGGGGTATGGAACACCCCCCAATCAGAGGGGACCCGGAAATTTGTAGAAAAATCTGTTCAAAGTTGTGAGTTTTGTGGCTTTTTTAAGCCTAAAAATATATAATAAAAACGTAAATAGGCCCATATGCATAGTTTTATGCAAATCTTTCTATCATATCTATGTTTTATGTTATCTTGACATCATGTCTATTTGCAAAACGATATATAGAAATGACTTAGAAAATCAATAATTTGTTTGTTTATACCTACGAAAGGCCTAATTGTGACGGTTCGGTTACCACTTGGTCCCGGTAAAGTAAGCGAGGAATCAAAGGCGAGTGGATTTCGTCGACTCATCCGGACTGTTGACAAAGTATCTTTCCTATGGAAATAGCAGTATTAACCATTTATGACTAATTACAATTATGACTATAGCGGCATGTCTATATTTTTAACAAGACTAGTATCGCTTTTCTGTCTGTCAACCAAGGGACAACCGAGTTGCCACAAAATTGTTATCAGAAAAAAATAAGGCGAGGAAGGATTTTGATAGTAACAATAATCAAATTAGAGTAAAATATATAATACAAGCCTTCACTTTTATTTTTTGAAAATTTTTCCAGCGAGGGGGGCGCACAGGGACACGTACCTGCATCCCGGTGGGCCAGGCCGGGCCTGATAACTATAATGTATGACAACAAAATACTGTAGTGTTTTAATAAATTAAAAGTCTTAAATTTTTACAGTTAGACCTACAAAGAGGAATTACATATATTAAGCAATTAAACTTACCAATAGAAGGACGGACCACTGTAACAGGAATTTCAGGATGATATCTTGTTATCATATACTCAGTTATGGCTTTTGTTAAAGAATATGTGTTCACCATTTTACCCACTATCCTGCAAAAGAAACAAATTTAGAAACAGTTATTTACTAAATTTAAGATAATAACTTAATTTTTCTAATGTATATTTGATTTAAATTGCTCTTCAGAATATTCATAATTTTATAACTTTTTTAAAAACTTTAATACATACATAATTAATTGAAAAGAGTAAAATATGCTCCTTTAATTTATTAACGATGAAAATGCAATAGTGCACAGCCGGCGACAAGCGGGGACATATAGGGCAATTGTTCAGGGGCCTGGGAATCATAAAATGAATTAAAAATAAAAATTTTAATGATTTATTTCATTTTTTGCCTTACTGGACTGGATATATTTATATAAATAAATAATAGGACTGAGAGCAGTACAAGGAATTAAGGTATTTATGTAAGAATTTTAAGTTTAAATAAATTTAAATGCGAACAAGAATACAAACGTTTGTTGTTTAAAAAGTGATAGAACAAATCATGGTAGAGCGTGAGTCATTGTGCAATAGAGAAGTATGACGTTAGCATTGTTGTGGTCGTCGGGTGCAGTCGATGTGACTCACCTCCCCTCCGTTTGCCTCGAATATTCGCCAATCATCGACAAGTTGTAACCTGTACATTTGACATGAGCTAACGGTGACTGGATCTAAGGGAGAGTTCTTGCAAAAAAGTACTCCTATTTAAATAGTAATTTTTTTAACGTTAGTTAATTTCAAAATACAGTGGTATTTTTTATTTTTTTCTGCGAATTTGCAGTGTAAACGTTTAAAATTACTCTTTATTTGTACAAATCGGTTGAAAAATAAGGAAGTATCGGGCCAGTAAAGAAATTCCTTAGCGGATTAATACCCAAGACTTTTTGCAAATAAATACTTACAGAGGTGTTATGGCAGACAGTTGGGAATCGTCCAAATCCTTCACTATCTGGTGCATTTCTTCTGGTGAAAATTCTGTGGGATAAAACTTCTCTTCTATGGTGCTGAGCATTATTTGGGAATAAGCAGTGGACACGTACACAAACGCCTGCAACAAAATGTTAAAAGCTTTTGTGAGCTAACTAAATGAAAACTATAACTAATAGGCCTACAGGTATGTCTGAAGAACATTTCAAATTACCAATTTATAATGCACGAGAAATAATTGGTGAAAGAAAACAAATGCAATTGATAAACTAAAAATTGAATTTACAAAACAGACTTCTTACTATGGTTTTTATTGACCGAGCGAAGCGAGGTCCCCGTTTTAGCTCGACCCTTCGGCATTTCGTCTGTGTGTCTGCCTCACAGAAATCCCAGGAATTGTAAATAATGTTTCACTGGCTAAACCTTGTGCTTACTTCCTTACTGGCACACTATTTTTAACCTAAGCTCAAAACCACATTTGTTATTTCAACGAGCGAGGTCTACTGTTCACAGAACTACTAGTTTAATTGACCAAGCGTAAGCGAGGTCTCCGTTTTAACTCGACCGTTCGTCATTTCGTCTGTGTGTCTGTCTCATGATTACGGCCATATGCCTTGACTGACAGTCATGATTTTTTGCATGAATGTTCCTTATTCCTACGCCAACCGATGTATGTATATGGTTTTTTCCATTTTTAATTTTTAACCCCTTAAATAAAATAAAAATGTTGGCCGCTCTGTTTCTCTTAGTGTAAGCTTTTTTCCAAAGCCAGTTTGTGGCTTAACGGTAAGTCGAATTGAAAAACTAATAGTATTTAGCAGGTAGCAAATTTGATGTTCTACAAAATCGGTTTCTTGATTTTTTTCCTTAACTCTAACGGTAAGCTCACAAAATGGCCGCAAACTTCAAATTTGTTAAAAACAGTACAAGTTTTTCTATTTTAACCATGTTTTTATAATAAATAACTAATGAGCTTGATTTGTGAGAAAGTAACTTAGATAAAATAAAACCTCAGCGCAAAATCTCACATAAATACGTTTACTAACCTCAAACGCGTTGTCGCCATCCTCAGTGATGCACGGGCTACAGTAACCAAACTATAACTCACTTACTTTATTGTGAGATTTTGTGTTCAGGTTTTATTTTATCTATGTTTTTATAAGTTTATTCTTTAGATATCTTCATAAAAATCTTATAATTTTATGGAGAGGGAGAGAGAGAGAGAGAGCAACCTGCTGTCTTGCTCTTTCCTGCGCTGTGTCAGTGTGGCCGCTGTGACTGTGAGTGAGTTGTGGAGGGGGAGCAGAGATAAGGAGCCCGATTGGCGTTGTGTCATATTTACTGAGTTTTAGTTCTTTAAAACTACATTTGTTATTTCAACAAGCGAGGTCTACTGTTCATAGAACTACTAGTTACATGTCTACTCACAAATAGATGGAATCCTTTGTACAAAGGCCTCACCTGTTACAAAATTTAATATTAAATAAGAATTTCATTTGTTTATTTCATCCTCTTTCTGTTCATCCTTCTTTTTTATAAAATTTAACTACTTATCTTTTAATGTTTCCACAAAAAAGTTTTTTTTAAATCTTCTAGAAAAACATAGCCTTTATTCAAAGTACAAAGAAAACGAATTCCCATTTACTTCCAAAATGTAAGCCTTGCCGGATAAATGACAAATATATTCACATACTTTCTCATTTATACATCCCCGTTTACACTTCATTGTGTGAACGTTACGGCAATCTTCCAAAAACCACCAACACAGCAAGATGTTTCAGAGACGCTTGTGTTGCTGAGCAACAGCGATAAAACTGGTTAATATTATTTTATTTCAGTGGCGGCTCGTGCTATAGGTTCACTGATTAAGTGAACCCCCAAGCAAATTGCGTTAATAACATAATATTTTATAACAAATATAAATATTTAGTACTTTTTTCATAAATCTAACAATATAGATTGAAAAGTTGTTAAAATATGACTTAGAGTAACAACGCGCAGCTCTCCTACGTCGTTTTCAGCTGCTTGGTTCAATTCAAAGAACGAACCTCCTGGCCTAGGCGAGGGGGTACAGGGGAACGGTGGGGGAATAGCCGTTTCAACGTTGTTTTTCGCTGCAATCTAAATCCAGCGACTCCCGACTCCTTCCGAAGATAGCCGAAGCTGCAGTTCACAACAGTGTTTTGTAAAAATACCTTACGCCTATTTTTTCCTTTATGTAGTTGGTGTTTGTTTACTTCTTTGATTTATAGGTTATGTCAGTTGTGCATTCTATGAAGTTCATGGATTAAGTTTGTGTTAGTGTGGACATATTATTAAATAATATTATTGCAGTTCAGTGTTGTTATTAGAATGAACAGCGTTACACCTTTGCTAAGGGTAACTTTTCTTCTTTACCTCTTCAAGAAAAGTGTGCTATTAAAGTACACAGGTATTTGTGTCACTTCATTATTTATGAGTCACTTTATGAACTAAAAACTTAAATAAACTAATTAATAAAGTATAGGCTTCTATGTAAGACAATATTGTTCTCAATTTTCCATTTATAATTAATATCTATATTCCAATCTATCATGAAAACTGTAACCCGATTTCATCTCATTGCACGCTTTTCAGAGATGTCTTAAAACAACCAAATTTTAGTAAAAACAGGCCTAAAAGTAGAAATTCTTATGTTTAGTACTAAAAACAAATTTGCAGGACCCCCTCCCCGGTAGATTTGAACCCCCAAGGTAATAATTCACCAGCCGCCACTGTTTTATTTGTAAACTTGTACGAATGCTGTAACTAGTGTCACTGCACATCAAATCTATACATGTCCACGGGCAACACTCCTGATTTGGAACCAGCAGAATCTCGTATCCCCGACTCCTCAAAATGTATTTTAGTTACAAAAAGACAGAAAAAAATTATCAGTTAGTACTTCGTAAATCTCAGAATACAACTTTCTTGAACTTTTTGTACTTACATCCGAGGCAAAAACAAACTTATTTGCCAAGTAAGTCGGCACTCTTGTTTGAAGGACACCATGCAATATAGTTAAAAATATGTGAAAAGACCTTAATTCATCAAGTTTTAAAAGATATAATCTATATATAATAATAGCGAAATACCACTTACTCACTCATCACGATTTCTCAAAAACTACCGAACGGATTGAAATAAAATTCGGTATGTAGCTTCCTCTAGGCCCATAGGTGCTCACTAAGAAAGGGTTTGAAAAAATTCGAAATTTTAGAAGGGGTTTGGGGGATCAAAGTTATTCAATCATGATTTTTTAAAAACTACCGAACAGATTGGAATGAAATTTGGTATGTAGCTTCCTCTAGGGCCATAAGTGCTCAAAGAAAGGGTATGAAAAATTTCAAAATTTTAGGAGGGGTTTGGGGGGATCAAAGTTACTAAAATCACAATTTCAAATCTTTTATTATTATGACAATAGTGCTTTTATTCAACCACCACGGGCAATGCCGTTCGGGCCAGCTAATATAAATATATATAAACCAAATACCACTGACTGACTCACTCATCACGATTTCTCAAAAACTACCGAACGGATTGCAATGAAATTTGGTATGCAGTTTCTAAAAGAACCCTAGGTGTTAGCTAAGAAAGGTTTTACAAAAATTAGAAATTTTAGGATGTTTTTGGAGGGATCAAAGTTACTAAAAAAAAAAACACCAAACGGATTGGAATGAAATTTGGTATGTAGCTTCCTCTAGAGCCCTAGGTGATCCCTAAGAAAGTTTTTTTTTTAATTTTAAATTTTGGGGGTTCAAAGTTACTAAAAAAACCACCAAACGGATTTGAATGAAATTTGGTATGTAGCTTCCTCTAGGGCCCTAGGTGCTCGCTAAGAAAGGTTTCTAAAAAATTCTAAATTTTAGGGTGGTTTGGAGGGTCAAAGTTACTAAAAATCCCCATAAGAAATACATAGTGTACTATATTTATTGATATATTTTTGTTGCTAATATACATTTAACTTTAATTTGTCTATCCGTGCAAAGCCGGATAAGGGTGAAAATGTAATAACAACCCTTATAACAATAAACATTTATTACTATGTGGCGAAACTTTGGACCGTGTGCGAAGCCACGGGTACAACAGCTAGTTGTTTATAATAGGGACTAACATGATCTACACGAGGGTATGGAAGGTGGTACGGTAGAACAGTTGCTCGCTGGATAAGAAAGTGGCTAGAAACGCCCTTTGTGGCCATGTATTGTTCACTCCATTAATAGATGAAAATATAATGCATAGTGGAACTATGATTATTAGCGAATTTCCATACGAAAAATGAGCTATTTCAGTGGCCCTTACGGTGAGACCCAAGGTCGGGAGTAGCAAATGAGCATTGATCATGGTCCCCAGAACATGTTTTGGGGTGTCATTAAAATATATATATATATATGTGTGTTCGCACTCTGCTGCTTTTTAAACTCCGATTTGGTCCAAATTTCTAGCTAAAAAAAATCCAAAAACCCGAAGCACGTTTATTGACCGGAAAACACTATTTTTTTATATTTTTCCTACATGAGAATAAAAGTTTTTTAGAGTTTTTCTACAAATATAAATGTAGGATGTTATTCTGCACATTTTGTTTTTTTACACGACCTTATAGCTCGCTTGGTTCCCCCAAAATCGATCAAAAGCCATGTGATAGATTTTACCATGGGATTAGCGTGCAAAGCACGCAATGCTTTGTGTGTTGAAGATACACCCAATATGCGGAATAGCGTGTGAAGCATGCATTGTATTGTGTGTTGAAAATACCCCTAATATGCGGAATGGCGTGCGAAGCACGCGATACACTGTGTATTGAAGATACTCCCAATATGCACAATGGTGTGCGAAGCATTTTGCAGCCATCCAGCACCGTCGTGAATAGACCTATTTCCCAAATTGTTGGTTGAAACCCTAAAACATAGGCCTATAAACTTAATTTTGTAAATTTACTCAGCTCACATCAGCGGTTCAGCTGCGTGGTCGAATTATTATACAATTGAGACCTACCAAATAAGTAAAGATTAAATTATCAGCTAAACTTACCTTGAGTGTTTTCATAGTTTTGGCGAGCTCTAATAAACACCTGGCAGCGTTGATGTTAATGTAGAATGCAGTTCTTAAATTTTCACCCATGTTTACAGTCGCCGCTACGTGGAAAACGAAATCCACTTGGTCTTGAAGAACCATGCGATCTTCTTCGGACAGGCCCAGATCGGGTAAAGAGCAATCGCCATTCATCAGGGTGATCATATTCCTTGCATTTCTATTTTCTAAGAGTGCTCTTTCGAAAACCTAAAATATTAACGTTAAATTACTTTACACTAAACACAATAACATAGAGTAAAGCCGTGGTTATCTGAGGCAATGTGGACCAAAAACTGGGATAACACGGACTCTGTCAAAAATCGAGAGGGAAACGCATGGTAAACTGGTGAAATCGATGAAAATAAATGTAGTCAAAGATGTGAAACAGGCATCTACTGTATTATCAAATGAAAAACTAAACACCAAATAAAAATAAAATACAAAATGATAAAAAGGCACACGCAGGCTACAGATAACAAGATTATTACTAAAAGAAGTCCGTAAGTGCTTTCTGTTTAACGGAACTCACTCGCTTATGCGCCGTATCTATTTTTACAATACTGGTTTTCACTCCACATTGCCATAACACAGCGAGTTTGAGTTTTATTGAACAAAGTGACATTTAGAGAAAAAGCATTAACGAAATTGTATTGATGATTAGCAAAGCATTGAAATTACTGTATTGTTCAGTGCAGGGAGTCCTCGTTGCGCTTTCGCTTTTATGCGGTAAAAAAAAAGTTTAGTAAAGGTGAAAGGTTTAGTAATGAGCTGAGTTGTTTGGAGTGCATGCTACAGTTGATAATTTTACAAGTTATTGGCGCGCTCTCCAATCAAAATAAGTGCATCTTAAAACGGTACCCCTACATGGTCTGTTATTGTCTGGGTTTGTCTATTTTTGCAACTTAGTCGGTCACAAAAAGCTATCGTTCGGTGTCAGCAGCGAAAATATTGGTCTCGAGTGACAATCCAAAATGTAGTAAAAAACTTAATTTCTTTCAAAATATTTTACTGTAATTTTAATCTGGTTAAAACTATTCTCTGTATTTATCTTTTTTTAACTCAATTTATTTACATGTAAGAAATGTAAAGCACTTGTACTATATGTATTTAATTTACTGTATTGTTTGTACAGAATTTAGTCAACAATTTAGTCATTTGATTTTGTTGAGAATTTAATCACTAAAATTAATTTGAAAAACAAAACCGTTTGTTTTAATTACTAAAATCCATTTTAATGTAAGCCTACTTGATCAATATCAATACTAAAACTGTATGGCGTTCTATTTTTGGCTACGCATTAGTCTATAAACAGTCCCCGTTATACGCGGTTTCGTTTTACGCGGCACTTTGAACGCATCTACCGTGTATTTAATAATGATTTAAAACTGTGCTTTTTATTTACCGGAACCCTTTTTGATGAAACCGTATGTGGCCGATATAAGTTCAGTGCAGTAGATCTGCCGCTATATGTGGATTGCACTTTGCACGGTTACTTTAACGCAGGCGTCTCCGCAAACCGAACTTTTTTTTTGGCTACCTTGGTTAACCCGGAACTCGGTTCGTCGAGGCTCGCATAACCGTGGCCGTGGCTCTACAGTACTTCAAACTAATAGCCTTAAATAATAGTATTTTAAGACATAAAGCTTGAAAGTACTATTGTAACAGCTAAAACAATACAAATAGTTTGACAGGAATAATGTAATGAAAAGAAGTTACTTTATCAGAACTAGTTATAAGAGATTACAGTGCACCAAAATTTATGTAACACTCTCCTCTAAAGCCTATGCAAATTGTACAGATGGCTGACGTTTTCCTGCGAGGATGGCTGCTGAATTCTGTTATCAGGTGATGTCTGCACACCAAATTAACAATGGCGAGGGGTGACATTTTTGCGTAATCATCGCAACAAATCTTTTTCAATGCTCGGGGAGAGGGATTGTAAAATAAAATTAGCAATAATTTACTAATTTAAATGATTCTATTAATGTGCGCACTCTATGTGCTTCTGGAACAAATAAGCAATTACACAGATGAATTTTTAAGACATGAAACTGTTCGGGCATTGGAGGGTATTGCCAGTAGACTGATTAGAGTGTTGAGGAGTTGGTGGACTGACCATTGGCTTGAACACTAGCGCAGTATTCCACGGCCCATGGTTCAGTTTTATGTCTTAAATATTTATCTGTAACTAAGGTCGACAAAATAAAACAGTATTGTTTTGAGTGGAGAATTGAATGACTGAACTATAAAAGTATTATTTTTCTTTTTTTCCGCCCTTAGGATGGATCTTTTAAAGTGCGGATCACCTACTTTTAGATTATGAAGATATAAAACATGTTCGTAAGGGGTTTTGCCTACCAAATTGCATTCGGAGGATGCTAACACCCAAACAATTAATATGGTGTTAGCATTTCTCCATCGGTTGAATGTAATTGGAAGCATTTGAAAACAATATACATTTTACTTAACTTAATTACCAACTTAAGCTTTATTACTTGTTATTTAGTTTTAATTAGAGTTTTATTCATTGTTATGTAACAGGGCCCTTTACAGCCAAGTTGTTGTTTAATTATTTGTTATTATTTTATCGTTTTAGTGTAAATAGTGTGTATAAATTAAAAGTTTAATTTTATACCTGTGTATGATCGTATGTATCTCAAGAAGTCTATGAGCATTACGTACATGCTCTCCGTTTTACGGGCAATAATAACCGCTCAGGTTTTTCGCCGCAAAAAAAATTGATATTTTGTTTTTTTTCCAACTTGTTAACGTTAACTACAAACCCAATACTTACAACATCACTTAACAAATCCTGAAGTCTCTCTGCCTGAGTTTTTCCCCTCTTCTCGCGTACCAAAAGGTACACTCCGGCTACATTACAGCTTCTGTAACACACAGTTCAGATTGTATGTGTCCTCTGATCACAGGGTGCGGCAGAAAGAACTCCCCTATTTGGGGAGCTAATAGAAACAAAACCAAATAAGACAGGCTATTTTTATTTTCATTAATAAAGAGTACACATAATGTTGTTTAAGAATATGCAATATTAATGTGTTTTAAACAATACTTCACGCAAATAGCTGCCTCCATTGTTGATGTGTTGGTTGAGCCCTTCTCTGTAGTTCTTCATTACCTTACGAGTGATTTTAGGGTGATTGCTTCAACTACTTCAGTTATCGTGTCCTTGAGGGCTTCTAAAGTTTGATTGCGAAGTTGGTACACCTTCACTCACACTTCGCTCAGATAATCGCATGGTTTCATGCGGAACATCGAGGAGATTGTTGAACAGAACCTCTCGCTGCAGCAACATTTTCTGGGCCAGTAGCAGGCTGTCATCGACTTTGGTGCGTCTGTTTCAATGCAGAACCAGTCTCTCGAAAATTCAAATTCCACGAATAAATGGTTTCCTTATTGGGAACAGGGTCTCGTCAACCAAGAGCGAACCGAATGCAGAAGGCCCGTTTGTGTAGTTATTGGCAATCCGCCATTTTGAATAAATTACTCCACGACAAAAGCGCGATGTTCGCCAGACTAAGCCATGGCGTACACTGAAAACGTCACGTATGCAGCTTTTCTATACTCTCCCCACCCCACTACACCTTCGCCCCACCCCTCTACTCTGTCGGTACTGCTTCAACAATGGAGGCAGCCATTTGAGTGATGTATTGTTTAAAACACATTAATATTTCATATTCTTAAACGGCATTATGTGTACTCTTTGTTAATGAAAATAAAAATATCCTATCTTACTTGTAATATATGTGAGTTTCAGGGTTTTTAAACATTAAAATAAGAGTATAAAGTAAAAGGGGTCGTAAGGTAAAGTTTGGACATTTAGCCTAATTTAAAAGATTTAAGTATTTCATGAAAATTAATAAACATAGAAATTCAAAGGGAAATGCAGACATTAATTAATAATTCAAAATAAATCTTACATAATATTAACTTCATATTTAAATTCAGTTTGGTTTAAACTATTAAATTGTGTTTCATGATGTGTCAAATTACAAAAAACATTTAAACGGTATTGGAGAGTTTGAAGCTATGGTCCACTAAGTTTCTAGCCAGTGATGAATATCACAGACTATCTCAGACATTCAAAGAACTTAATTTGCTATGTTAAGTTGGCAGCATGGAAAATCAGGCGATGTGACGTCATACTATGAAGAACGCTAACAAAGGACTTGCATCATTCTCACTTACATAAAGAGTCCAGTGCAGACCAGACCTGTCTACAGTCGCTCCGGCGAAATGGTTTTAATAAGTGTTTTTTTGCGGTAGTTAGAGTTATAACACCGTCAAATACGTTTTAGCAAGAGTAGAGACAGTGGTTGTTATCATAATGATAAACAAATAAGAAGTTTATTCATAATTTTCTTTAAAATTTCAACTTAGAAAATCGGAGTGAAAGCATGGCGTTCTTGGTACGTTTTATATAAAGAATTGAACAATGAGTGTTTAACAAACTAAATTCAAAGTGGCTAGAGTGCGACGAATAAACAATTATGGGGTTTTTCTAATTTAAATTCATATTTTTCTGTGTTGTAAGTTGTCTCTCATAAATTCATAAATTTTTCTTAAGTGCACTATAAAACGAAATACGTAAGTAGTAATAAATAAATTTCATTAAGTCTGCATTGAATATTTTATTAATATAATTTGTTGTAGCTTTAAGATAATGTGTTTAATCATTAATGTGAATGTTTGAGTGTACGACTGTGATAGCTAGAATGACTTGCCAAATTGAGTTTGAATATTTTTTGTATGTGTTCTTTTTAAACTAAAATGACTAATTAAAATATTAATGCCAGCTACTATGATTTCTTAATTTGAGTTTTCTCCTTTCCAGAAGTACTTTATGGTAAACGAACCTTGTTATAATTATAAATTCAATTACAGTTTTTCTTTATAAGTGAATCAAAATGGCGACAGTTGATATCGTGGATGGTACGTTTTGGAGGTATGCACTCTGTGGTGAAACATAGATGGCGTATTTCTGGAATGATCAGTCCTGCGCAGCTCAACTGTACGCACAGATACAATAGATTAATGTGTAACAGATATTCAATGATCAACTGTTGAGTCACAGATATGATCATAACATAACCTAACTTCAATTTTGGGGTTATGTTTGTTTGTTTTTATTGGGAATAAAGTGTTATAATATTTAAAGTGATAATTTAATTAAATAAATAAAGTAAATGGATTGAAGATAGGATATAATAAATAATTGTTACACAGTAAAGGTATTTTTTTTAATTAAAAATAACTTAGAAATATTTTTGTCAAAAATTAACTTTTATTTTTCATTTTTTTTTATTTTATATTAATAAATTGTTTGTAAACGGCTTGCAAAGAGGCAGCACGTTACATACTTGGTGTTGTTTTTATTAGCTTAACAAATAGGGGAGTTCTTTCTATTGCATCCTGTACAATCAATATGTTGTTTTACGTATCCATCACTAATTTTATCCGTTAAAAATGCATAGTTTACTCTACCAATATTTATTGTTTAAATTCCAAGAAAATGAATCATAAATACAACTATACTGCACATAGCCACCTGATATAGGTAAAGCCAGATACTTGAGTAATGACCCTGAAATACAGTAGACCTACAATTATCCAAATCAATTGGGACCAGGCCACATACGGTTACTTGGAAATTCGGATAGTTGGATATGACTCAGGAATTAAGAAAAACAGGTTTTAGGTGTGTTATTATTGAAAATGAGAGAAATAGATACGTACATATGTTGTTTTATAAAGTATAAACGTGAAACTAAACATAAAGTTACGTTATATAAATACATATTTAGAAATACCATGTAATGCTATTAACCCTACAACCGGCAGACAACACTATAGCGAGCCGAGACAGCACTTTTGTAACATCTGATTGTATTGAATATTTCACCCACTAAAAATCATCCAATCTCAATAAAACAAAAACCATTAGAAAGAAAATGTTTCAAACTTAAATTTTTGTATTTACAAATGTTTTGTAAAACGTATATTTACATATGTAATCATCGTTTTAAAATTGTAGTTTTCTAAATCAATTGATGCAGCTCGAGAAAGCAATAGGAAATTTTACAAATACGTCACTTTTCTCAAGGCTCAATATCGCTCGACAGAAATATTTTGACAATAATATAAAGATACCTATGGATTCGTCAAGATTTGAACTTTCTAATACTGCCTTAAAATCGGACGTCTCACTTATAATTTCGAAAATATAAAGGTTTCTGTAAACCTTTGCAATTGGGCAGTTTTCAACCAATGAAACAGCACATTTTGGATTCGATATATTTCTTACAATTCGATATATTTGTATAGATATGTTTATATCGATTTGTAGACAAAACTTTAATCTTTCGTTTCGTGTAAAGCAAACCACATATACTGTTAGGGTTTTATTCGTTTAGTCCTGGGAAATACAGACATTTGTTGAAATCAACAGGCGCTGTTCCCACGGTCTCCCTATGCATGTTCCCATAGTCTAGACAGAGAAAGGAAATGTACAGACCGTGCCCTGTATCATTACTAGCTGACCCGTACGACGTTGCCCGTGGTGGTTGGTATTTCCAGTCTTTTTAACATAATTGTATCCTTTTTAAGTGTTCAGTCAGTGAGTGGTATTTGGCTTTTATAAATATAGATCTTAAATAATAAAAGCACTATTGTCATAATAATAAAAGATCTAAAATTAGATTTTAGTAACTTTGATCCCCCCAAACCCCTCCTAAAATTTCGAAACTTTTCATACCCTTTCTTAGTGAGCACTTATGGCCCTAGAGGAAGCTACATACCAAATTTCATTCCAATCCGTTCGGTAGTT
>JAGFPH010002075.1:54090-95244 GCA_018207615.1 Philaenus spumarius | reverse complement strand
CTAGAGGAAGCTACATACCAAATTTCATTCCAATCCGTTCGGTAGTTTTGAAGAAATCGTGATTTAATAACTTTGATCCCCCAAACCCACCCTAAAATTTCGAATTTTTTCAAACCCTTTCTAAGTAAGCACCTATGGCCCTAGAGGAAGCTACATACCAAATTTCATTTCAATCCGTTCGGTAGTTTTTGAGAATTCGTGATGAGTGAGTCAGTGCGTGAGTGAGTGGTATTTCACTTTTATATATATATAGATAAAAGTAGTTAAAATAAAAACTATAAAGTAAAATAGTTTTTAAAATGCCATAATATATTTACATCTAATACACAGTTGGTATTACATCAATGTGATGAAACTGAAATGCATACTTCAAAACAAAATGTAACATTTGCGAACAAAGCAAACTAATTACCTTAAGATTTTTTCCAATAAAATTTTCCCCATGAAACCTGTGGCTCCTGTGATGAAAATGTAGGATCCAGAGTACATTTTTTGGATTTCACTTTCTAGGTCTTCATTTTCAACGCAAGTGTCCAGGTCATCTTTCGGGTAGAATTCCATCTGAAGCAAAGTCAGAATATACACTGAAGCGGCCAAATATGTATTTATATCGTTCACAAATTCTACATTTAATTTCTTAGAGCTTCCATTTCTTTCGCTTTGCTATTACCTTGTCCCCGAATCATAAGAGTGTGTAAAAGAGGTTTGTAAACATTGTAGATTGTGCTGCAACTACAAACACCAATGGCAATAGAAGCGGTAGGTGACATCTCCTTTTAACTTGGGAAAGTCTTTAGAATTGGTGCCGCGTATGTGGAGAATGTGACCGAATGAGTGACAGTTTCTGTAGAAGTTTAGTAATTTTAAACGCCACTAACTTGCCTAAAAATAAACATATCGCCACCATCTTGGTCACACTTTAAAGAAGAGGGTGAAGTTTTATGCCGTTATTCTACATTTGTAATTAAAGTGAACGTACGATCTCAACGAATCGTATCGCAGAAACTAATTAACCGATCCAAGTGATCTAAGTATTGTCTTGAAGAATAATGTGTGCGTCCTAAGTAGTTTCTGAAAAACTTAAAAAACGTAATATTTTAATTTTCATAAAATTTTAAGATATATGAAGACAAAATAAAACAAAAGTTAAAATTATCGGGCACAAAATGCGTAGACCACAAAATTTAAAAAGTAATAACACCGAAAGTGCCGAGTCATACCCAAAAACCAATCCAACCATTTGAATATGGGCAACTCAAACACGCACGGACTACTTAGGCGACATCTGACGAGTCAGGATCAAGTTGGATGTGGAATTCAATGTGCTGATCAGATGGAAAGAACAAAAAATTCCACCCAGACCAATCGAATCCAATGGATATACCCCATAACTTCAGAAAAGTTATTAAACTTGAACTACTGTATGATTTGGACAAACAGAGCACCCAGGGGAAGACTTATTGTATACTTTTATATTTGCAGAAGGTATTTAAACAATTTCAAAGCCATGTATAACCTACTTCCCAAAATTTCGATAAACGTTGGAAATAAAATAAACTAGCTGTCCCGTGCGAATATTTCACAAGTTAGGAGTACTTACCTGATTTAATTCAGTTGATTATGTTTATTTATTTACATTCGTTTATAAATAACAGTTTATAACACTCGCATATGGAATGTAAGCAATCAAACTAACAACTGTCATGTTAGTTAAACAAATTGTTAATAGATGGCGCCTTTCATTAGGAACCATTTGAAGTATAATAAAAAAGTTTTTTAATCAATTTTTTTGTAACGAAAACATGAGTTTTAAGCTGTCTGTCTATTTTTCGTCAACAGCGGGGAACATAAGCTTTAAATTTATGCTTGAATAATTAATTTTTTATGAAGAATTACGGGAGATATCGCTTAGCAACAAAAAAAAACAACTTTGAGTACATTTATATTTTAACATTTCTCATTTCGATTTAACATCAATGAGTACATTTCACATTATTGCATACTATTTTGATGTATATTTAAAGGTTAAACCAGCGTATATAGTAAATTAAAACAGAAGATCTTTTTAAAGTGTTGAGCTTTTGATCCAAATTAGTTGTTTTATTTATAATGGTTGTGTTTACAGTAGAACCCTTCTTAACCGATCTGGTCGGGACCGAGACCCTGGCCGGTTACCTGTTTGGCCGGTTGATCCGAGGTTCCCGTAAAAAATAGATTTTTGTTAAAAAATAACCTACATATTTCTTAAATAAACAAGAAAATAAGACGTTATTGCAACCCATTTTATTGTATGTAGTACATACATAAACAAACACAAACAAATTAAACATTTTAAACTTACTTAAACTTTAAAAACTGAAATTACATATACCGTATCAAAATATCAGTCTATTTTTTTCTGTTCTTTAACATTCAAAGATTTTTTTAAAGCCAAGTCTCTCCATTTTCGTACGTGTAACGCCGTTGAATCATTTTGCTGCTCAACATATTACGCAACATGTTACAAATCTATACTTATAAAAGCCAAATACCATTGACTCATTGACTCACTGACTCATCACGGTTTCTCCAAAACCACGAGGCCTACAAACATGAAATTTGGCACTAATACTCTTTATAGGCTCTAAACTAAGAAAGGGTTTCCGAAAATTCAAAATTTTAAGGGTTTTTTGGGGGGGTCAAAGTTACTTAATCAGGATTTATCAAAACCTACCGAACAGATTGGAATGAAATTTGGTATGTAGATTCCTCTAGGGCCATAGATGCTCGCTATGAAAGGGTTTTAAAAAATTCACAGTTTTAGGGGGGTTTGGGGGGATCAAATTTACAAAATCACGATTTCTCTAAAACCATGGAACGGGTTGGAATCAAATTTGGTATGTAGCTTCCCCTAGGGCCATAGGTGCTCGCTAAGAAAGTTTTTAAAAAAATTCGAAATTTTAGGGTAGGTTTGGGGGGTCAAAGTTACTAAAAAGAAACACCGAACGGATTGGAATGAAATTTATTATGTAGCTTCCTCTAGGGCCCTAGGTGCTCGCTAAGAAAGAGTTTTTAAAAAAAGAAGAAATTTTAGGGGAGGTTTAGGGGGGGGGGTCAAAGTTACTAAAAATCCCCATAAGAAATACATAGTGTATTATATTTATTGATATATTTTTTGTTAATATACATTTAACTTTGATTTGTCTATCCGTGCACAGCCGGGTCGGGCCAGCTAGTATTTCATAAATAGACAAGCAAATAAGACGTTATTGCAACCCATTTTATTGTATGTACAACATACATAAACAAACACAAACCAATTAAACATTTTAAACTTACTTAAACTTTGAAAACTGAAATTACATATACCGTATCAAAATATCAGTCATGTTTTTCTGTTCTTTAACATTCAAAGATTTTTTTAAAGCCAAGTCTCTCCATTTCCGTACGTCTAATGCCGTCGAATCATTTTGCTGTTCAACGTATTACGCAATATGTTTCAAATATTACATATTTTGCTCCCACGAACGGTTCCGACAAAGCAACAGACGAAGAAAAAGAAACATAGGATGCCGCTTAGTCAATCGAGTCTAAGAGAAAATACAGTTGCCGCGGAAGCAAGAGGGGACTCAAACTCATGCTCCCACTCCCCTGTTCTGTCTGCTACAACACTGATGCATTGCACACCTAAAGTTGCGTCACCCAGCTTTATTTTCCAGCAAATGTCAGTCAAACAATCAATGTTTGAGACTTCGGCCAGTTACAGTAACATAAACTGTAAGAGAGAAAAAAACTCTGTTGTTCCATGGATAGGCCGGTTAATCCGAGGACCAGTTGATCCGAGGCCGGTTCTACTGTATTTATATACGAGAGTCATTCAATAAGTAACGAGACAAATTATTTTTGCACGAAAACGGTTTATTGAATCAGTACAAAACTTTGGTTACTTTTCAACATAGTCCCCAGCAACACTTATACACTTGTCCCATCTTTCTGCTAATTTGTAAATGCCCGTGGCATAAAATTCTTTAGGTTGATCTCGAAGCCACTTTTGCACCTGATTTATTACCTCTTCATTGGATTGAAAATGTATCCCTCGTAGACCATCTTTAAGGGTTCCAAAAAGATGGAAGTCTGATGGAGCGAGGTCGGGGCTGTAGGGGGGATGTGGAAGGATCTCCCATCCCAGTTTCTGAAGTTTTTCTTTCGTCAGCTGTGCCGTATGTGGACGGGCGTTGTCATGAAGCAAAATCACGACTTCAGTTAAGAGCCCACGGCGTTTCGTTCGAATTGCAGGTCTTATCTTGTTTTCCAGCATGTCACTGTAGTACTGGCTGTTGATTGTTCTTTGGCCTTCAAGAAAATCACAATAAATTGGCCCCTGAAAATCCCAGAATACTGTAAACATGACTTTACCGGCAGATGGCTGGGTCTTGAATTTTTTTTGAATGGGAGAAGTCGTATGCTTTCACTCAAGGCTCTGTCGTTTTGACTCTGGCTCATAGTGGTGGATCTATGTTTCATCACATGTTACAATTCTTTTGAAAAAACCTTCTCCTTCAGTCGAATATCGATTTTTCAACTGTTGACTGATTTGAAGCCGAGTTTCTTTGTGAGCGTCCGTGAGTTGTCTGGGCACCCATCTCGCACAGGTTTTCTTGTACTGCAGCTTGTTATGAATAATGTTATGGACAGTTCCAACACTCGCGTATACTTTTTCACTTATCAGTTCAACGGTGATACGCCTATTGTGCCGAATTAACTCGTCAATCCGAGATTCGAGAGAGGAAGTCCCAAGTTCCATCGGTCGTCCACTGCGTTGCTCGTCAGAAACTTTTGTACGGCCACTTTGAAACTCTTCTACCCATTTGTAAACGTTCAATTCAAACAATTGTCTCCGTACACTTTTAACATTCTTTTGTGGATGTCACTACCTTTCTCACCTTCCGCGACTAAAAATCTGATCACGGCACGTTGTTCTTCCACGGTGCAATTCTCGAGCGGACTTGCCATCGTTAACAGAGAAAATTTGAGGTTATGTTTACAAAATATGATTGAACAGCTGATCAATTGTCATCGCAAGGTTGCCAACTTTATGTCCTGAAAGTTTTGTACTGATTCAATAAACCGTTTTTGAGCAATAATAATTTGTCTCGTTACTTATTGAATGCCCCTCGTAGTTGTGTCTCGTCCGTCATTTTTGTCCATCATTTTTGTCAATTTTTAATCAGGAACCCTAAATATATACAGGGTAAACAGCAGCCTAGATTAGTCTCTGAAAAGTTTTCTACAGGCAAATGAAAGGTTCGTCAGATAGCCTGGACAAACAGACGGACAGAAAATGCATGTTTAGGTTTAGGTAAAGTGTGAATGAAAACAGTATTTATTTTGAAACCACAGACAGACACTTCAATTTTATTCATACGTATAGATATTTACTTATAAAATGTTTGTTTTTTCCATAAGCTATAGTCAAATTACTATAGTTACAATAATAATTGCATACAGCCTGTTCACATTTTTTTTTTTTAACTTTTAAATTAAGGGGATTCCCTACTGAAAATAGGAGTTTTCTATAATAGGCCTTTTTTAATTATAAACTATTTTTTTACATTCATTTGAACCTAAAAAGTTGTTTACACTTATAGGAATTGGCAAACAATTATATTTTACATACCTTTTTGAGTTTTTTTCGTTTTTTTAGACAAAACATATGTTTTTTTAAATCTCTTATAACTTTTTTACTACTGAACCAATTTGGCCGTTTGATGTCACGTTTTAAAGTATATAAAAAACACTAAATATTTGAGTATAGTCATATTCTTACCACTAAAAGTTTAGCAGTTATGACCTTACAAAAAAAATATATATAAAAACAAATTTGTGATTTACACATTAAAAAAAAATACTCTTGTATTTGTCCTAGAGGAATAAAAACACCAAAAAAGTTGCATTATAAGCTACTAAAGATGTGGTAAAAAATTCATCACTGTAGCTTTACCAGTTAAAAAGTTATAAGAACTTTTGTGTAAAAAATTTGCGGGAAATCGCGTTTAAAGATTCCATTAGTTATTTTAGCAGCCATAGAGGGGAATAACTTGCACAAACAGTATTTGTAGTCAAGATATGTTTTACTTACATATTGGAAGCATTCAAAGCCTAATAATAAACATTGTTGTCCTTCTTTGCAATTACTTTAAAAAAATTAAAAATCTTTTTAGTCCAAATAGCAAACATAAAGTTCAACTCCTCCAAAAGTAGCTGAGCGCATTGCTTTAAATAAATTTTTCACACTGATATAAAGAAATTTCGTGGCATAAATTATGTTTTTCTTAAACCTTATAAACTTTAGAATCAGGAAAAAGATATTTTTTTTTAAATGGTAATTTTTCATTAGGGAATTCCCTTAAAATCAGAAAAATTTAATATTAGATTGTTTCACTACATACATACCTTTTTCTTAAGTGCTCAAAATTGTCACTCTAAGAGAGAATACAAATAACAACAATAAAACACAAGTTCACTCCAATTTCACAAATAATTATAATTTTTCATTCACAACTCATGATATAAATTTAATATATAATAATTTTACATTGATAAGATAGGCAACACACAGATTCAACTTTATTCCAATTTTAACAGTAAGCTTAAGAGTTTCATATAAGAATGTTCTTTGCTAGAAGTATGCCTACATTGATTTTAATTAATAATTCATTTAACCCCGGAATTTATGCAAAGTAGGTGACATTTGGAGTCAAGGATGCATTACGAGGTGTTTTTTTGCCCAAACAGTAGGGTAACATTAATTAAATTGAGTACAGTTTTAAATTGTAAATTAGGGTACACAGTATACAGGGTGTCCCATAACTTAACAGCCAAACTTCAGGGAATGGTTCTATGGGTCAAAACAAGAAAATTCATATAAACACAGACCCGAAAGCGCTTCGTTTTCTAGATATCCGCCATTTTGTTTTTTGTACAAAATAATTCTTATCTAGAGAACGGTTTGACCGATTGAGTTCAAACTTGGCATGAAGTTTAACCTAACAATGATACATCTCAAGAAAGATACACGATTAAATCTAATCGTGAGTTTCAAAATGGCGGCTGTTTGAAAATTTCAAACCTAAATTACTAAAAACCGTACATTTTAACGAAAAATGTCTAGACACCTTTTTCATAGCCCTTTTGATTACCTATCAGATGGTGTAGTAGTCAAAACAATCGAATGAAGGATAATAGTTAATTTATGTGTAATAATTGGTTCAACCCGGCATCCTATACCAACACAGTAAACACAGCAATATTGTATGTACATTTGCTGTCATTACCTTTAACTTAGCTGTTATCCTTCATCCGATTCTTTTGTCAGTTACACCACCCGAAAGGGAATCAAAAGGGCTACAAAAAAGGTGTCTTGACATTTGACTAATGTTAAAATGTACGGTTTTCGAGCAAGTCAGGTTTGAAATTTTCAAACAGCCGCCATTTTGAAACTCATGATTGGATTTAATCGCTTATTTGTCTTGAGGTATATCATTGTTAGGTTAAACTTCATGCCAAGTTTTAACTCAATCAGTCAAACCGTTCTCTAGATATGGATTATTTTGTACAAAATCAAAACGGCCGATATCTAGAAAACGAAGCGTTTTCGGGTCTGTGTTTGTATGAACTTTTTTTCTTAATTTGACCCATAGAAACATTCCATGAAGTTTGGCACTTTACTTGTGGGACACCCTGTATAGAAGTGAAGCAAAGTTTTGACATAAAATAAAAGCTTTTTCAAATTATACCCAACACAACAATTTTTTTTTTTGTGGGTAGCAAACTTTTACCCACAAAATTTTTAATATGAGTTAAGTATTTTTTTGATTTTTGAATATATGGGTTAGCATGATTGATTAATATATCAGTTTTCAATTTGATATTAATTTCATCCATATGTCTGAGAATATGACTATGACAAACCGACTGAGACACACAAAATTAATTCTGTAAGAGATCCAATTTTTTTCCTATAAGGTTCGGAAGCCTAAAAATGAGCTAGTACCACTTTAGCAATTTGTTATCCAAAACAATTGCAATGCTTAATTAGAGGCCAACACACGACCAGTACAATTTGGTACAGAACTTCATGTGTACGTACTACACCTTGCTAATAGATACAGTATTATGAAACTTCTAAATGTTTCTGTTACTAGTGAAATATCCTTTTGTCCTTGACCTGGTGGCACTCTGACTCCTATTCAATGATTTACAATGCTAATATAACTACAAAGAAAATACAACTTCTTGGTTGGAATGAATTGTAATTCATCAGGGTCACGCATCATAGTAACCATTCTTTATGGAATAACAATGCAGAACACAAAATTCTCATAAAAATATGTCTATTTGTCAATAAATATATTGCCAACAAGTTTTTTGTGAGACTGTGTTCTGTATTTTTCTTTTAGAAATAATTTTCCTCATGAATCAAGCTCAAGCACGATTATATTTATATTCTACACAGGGAGTCCCATAAGTAAAGTTCTAAACTTCGGGAAATGGTTCTATGGGTCAGAATAAAGAGAAAATCAAGAATAAAATTTTTTCCAAAAACGCTTTGTTTTCCAGATATCCGCCATTTTGTATTTTTAACAGGATAATTTTTATCCAGAGAACGGTTTGACTGGTTGAGTTCAAACTGGGCATTAAGTTTAACCTGACAATGATCTATCGCAAGAAAAATAATCGATTCTATCCAATAATGCGTTTCAAAATGGCGGGCAGATTGAAAATTTCAAACGTAAATTACTCAAAAACCGTACATTTTAACAAAAAATATCAAGACACCTTTTTTGTAGCACTTTTGATTCCCTGTCTGATGGTGTAACTGTCAAAACAATCGATGAAGGATAATAGAAAATTTATGTGTGATATTGGTTTGTTCAACCCGGCATCCTATACCGACACAGTAAATACTACAATAGTGTATGTACATTTGCTGCTATTATCTTTAACTTAAGGGTCTGCTCCAGTAAACGAGAAAGCAACCGGAAACGCAACCGCTTCTCACTATATCCCTATCTAAACAGTGCAATTTCTTGCAACTAAACGCTTTGACATTGCCTCATTTCAAACCATTTTATAAGTTTATCTTTTGTAATTTAGTGTTGAAAAAAAAACTGAATATTCTTTATAAAATTTCGGATCCGGCTTGCAAATTATTTTTCATTATTAATTTTTTATTGTGTTAGGAAAAAAATTTAAACTTTGTTCGTACAAAATGTCAATTACATTACAAATCAAAAGCATTTAAAAAAATGTAAATTGCAAAACGGATGCGTATTGTGACTGTGCTTAAAATGAGACCTTGCAAACAATTTTATGATAAAAAATAAACGAAATAAATGGTTTGAAATTTAACATTGCTCTATGGGATAAAAATCCAAGATGGCCGCCACTACAGCAGACCCTTAACAGTTATCCTTCATACGATTGTTTTGACAGTTACACCGTTCGATAGGGAATCAAAAAAGCTACAAAAAAGGTGTCTTGACAATTTTTTGTTAAAGTATACGGTTTTTGAGTAATTTAGGTTTGAAATTTTCAAACAGCCGCCATTTTGAAACGCACGATTGGATATAATCGATTATTTTTCTCGAGATAGAACATTGTTAGGTTAAACGTCATGCCAAGTTTGAACTCAATCAGTAAAACATTTCTCTAGATTTGAATTATCTTGTTAAAAATACAAAATGGAAAATATCTGGGAAAAAAAGCGTTTTTGGAAAAACATTTATTTTTGATTTTCTCTTTATTTTGATCCATAGAACCATTTCCCGCAGTTTGTCACTTTAATTATTGGACACCCTGTATGCGTTATATTTTGGTATAACAATATGTGGTGAATCATGTGTATAATTTAACAGCTGTTATCAATTATTGTTAATTTATTGTCCCTGTAACTGTTTTCACTACAAACTAGAGATTCCTCTCTCCGGGAATGAGTCCGAGAGGGGACGTAAAGAGGGGTCCCTCCCTACTCTTTGTTTGTTGTGTGCAAAGTCATCGGTACAACAGCAATACAAAAATATAAACCTCTGTTCTTCACTGTACACCCGTTTGTCACTGTAAGGTAAAGTGATAAATAAAAGTGATAACACATTTTTCTTATAGTAAACAGGACGTGTAAAAATTACATTTATAAATATATACCGGTACAGGATGTCACAAAAAACGTTATCGTGCTATAACACAGGATCGGATTCTACACTAAAAGAATTGAAAATATTCAGAAACATTTCTCGGAATCGTGTTTTTTTATTTTAGTTTTCTTTTTACAAAAGTATCAAACTTTAAAATAGGCAGCAACAGTAACCACGCCATTCTGTGGTAGGCCTAATGTATTTTCATCAACGATTTTTATTTATTCGAAACGATTGCGAAATGAAGTAGTTACAATTACTTAAAATTTTACCATTCTTTTTCATGATAATAAAAATCAATATACGAATTAGAAAAAAAAACTTTACTGAACTTTTATTTTAATGTATTAAATTCAATACATATTATAGACCATTAAGGTTTTTTTGTGAAATTTTGTATATGGGTAGTACATGTCAATTTTGTGTAAGCCTAAATCGATATTAAGTTTTAATAGTAAAACATTTGCTAAATGCGTAGTATAAACAAAAAAATGTAATATTTGTTATTTAAAAATATTCAAGGTCCAAGTTTACTTTCAAAAATCTATACCAGGTGTCTTAAAAGCCCCCCCCCCCCCTATTATTTATTTTATTAATGGAAATAGACAGATTTGCTTTGGGGATTGTTAACATGACCAAAAATGGAGTTTTTTGGTAAATCATTGGGTATTTTGGGGGTAAGTCGAAAATTTTAAATGAGAACCCCTATTGAGTGACACCTCATTTCAAAGGCCTTGATAAAAGAAGAAGATTGGTAGAAGAAAATCTACCAGTTCCAAAATATCTCTTGTGAGTTAAGATTTAACATAACCAGAACTTAAATGTAGTCCATTCTTTAGACACATGTAGATGTCTCCTCAGTCGGATATGTCTAAGAATAATTCTTCTGTGAAGAACTCGTCAAAAGTTTGGATGGGGTGATAGAGTTCTTTCATTTCTTCCTTCGTTGCTTCAGCTAAATGTTTTGGAACAAGCAATCACCATTGTTTGGTGGGAACATACGTCTAAATACCAACCCGGAGTCTAAGTACCCAGTTTGGTTTACAAAAAAAAATTATTGATAACTTAAAATTGAAACATAAATTTTGGGCAAAATAAAATAAATCTGGGAGTCATGATTATTTAGCAAAATTTAAATATTATAGGAGTAAGGTTAAGCAATTTTGATAAAAGAAGCATATGGAATGTATATAGCAAATCTCAAATGCTCTCTTGCGAGTGATCCGAAACAGTTTTGGAATTTTGTCAATTGCAGAAAGGGCAGTGGGACAGTAACCGGAAATGATTTTGTGTGGAATGACAAGTGGGTTAGGGACAGTTTATCTATTGTAGGTGCCTTTGCAGAATACTTAGGTTCTGTATATGACAAACCGGATGGTTAAACTGGAAGGAGGTACTTTCATCACCCGTTATGACAGGAGTGCGACCTTTAATTATTTTGAATTTAAACTACTGATCAGGTCGCGGCTGCAGTTAAAAGATTACCTTCAAAAAGATCATGTGGTCCAGATTTAATCCCAGTTTATGTTGTCAAACCTTGTTCAGAATTCCTAATTAAACCTCTTTGTTTTATTTTTAATTTAAGTCTTTCCACAAACATCTTTCCAAATGATTGGAAACTGTCCAGAATAATTACACTCCTCTTCATAAGGGTGCTAACAAATTAGATATAGCCAACTACAGACCTGTAGCAATACTTTCAACTCCTGCTAAGGTATTTGAGATCGCCATTCATTTGTTTGTGCTATATCATATGAAACCGTATTTGTCTTGGGCTCAACATGGTTTTATTCCTGCCAGATCCATTAATACCAATCTCTCAAATTTTGTAAATTATACATCTAGGGAATTGGATAATAGAGGGCAGGTGGATATAATATACACTGACTTTAAAAAAGCATTTGATAAAGTCAATCACATCACTTTGCTTAGAAAATTGAATTTCTATGGGTTTTCCAGTGATCTACTTAGGTTTTTCTCTTCCTATTTGTTTCTTAGGTATCAATATGTAACGTATACTGGTTTTAAATCGAATAGATTTATAACGGGGTCCGGTGTTCCTCAGGGCAGTAACTTGGGACCTTTATTGTTTAATATCTTCATTAATGATATATCTTCGTGTTTCAATAATTGTGAATATTTAATGTACGCCGACGATTTGAAAATTTTTAAAAATATTAAAACTCGTTAGGATTGTCAAACTTTGCAGGAAAATTTAGTTAGATAATCTATTTGATGCGAAAATAATAAACTTCTTAATATTAAAAAATGTTGTGTCATGTCTATTATAGAGTTAATTAACAATTATAACATTGATTTGCAGTTATTGAATAGAGTTACTAACTTTAAGGATTTGGGGGTTCTTATGTCACAAGATTTATCTTTTTAGTTGTCATATTGTTAATATAGTAAAGAGAGCTTATTCCACCTTGGGTTTTATTTGTCGGTTGGGGAGGGATTTTAATAATATTGTCGTTCAGAAAGTTTTTTTAATAGTCTAGTTAGATCAGAGCTGGAATTTGCCTGTATTGTTTGGTCCCCATCAACAAAATATTATATAAATATGATAGAAAAAGTTCAGAAAAGATTTTTGCGTGTGTTATTTTATAAAAAATTTGGATTTAATAACCAAAAAATTTGGACAATAAGGTATAAAGAATTTTTAAGTGCATTTGAAGTCAATTCGTTAGCAGTTAGGAGAAATTTGTTGAGGTTATGTTTCTTGTGAGCAGTTATGTGTGGCGTAATTGAGGATCCTGAGAGCCTAAGACCACCTGAGATGCTGGTATGTTCCACCTTATGGGATAAGAATCAGACGACCACTTTACCAGGAGCGCAATAGAACCAATGCACATGCGTCATTGCCGCTGAACTCGTCAATTGCTCTGTATAATGTGGTCGCTCACAGGGTGGATGTTTCCTGGGGTTTGTCGAGGTTTCGTAGGGAGATTTTGTCTATATTAAACCAGCGCTGATTGTGGGTTTGCAAGTTTTGATGGGACTCAACAGCTAGGTATAATGTGTTAGTTTTTATGTTTTCATTATTATTGTTTATTTGTACATAATGTATTTAAACATGTATTTGGTTGTTTTGTTTAATTATTTGTTTAATAGTTTAGGCATGACTTATTTTATATAGATAGATGACTTATTTATTTTTGTATAGATGAATTTTTAACCTGTTGGGGTTGTTTTTACAACACGGTTCACTTATGTATTTCTTTTGTTTGTTTGTAAAAATAGTTTGTTGTAATAGATTTATTCTATTCTATTTTAAATCCGAATAAAAGCGACCTATGTATTCAAGCATAGCTCGTGTTAGCGTTTGCTTCATTCATAGATCAATATCAACAGTTTTTTATCCTGAAATAATTTATTATAAATTAAAATAAAATCACATTTCGCACTAATTGTTTTTGACATAAATCTACTAAAACTAGGTATTCTGTAAATGGACTGAACATAAAATGATGAGAACGATTTGTAAGAGCGATATTATTTACTAATCATATGTAAAAAAACAAGATTGTTTCAGCTGGAAAAGTCAGCTCTCAACAATGTGTAATTAAAAAAAATTTCTCACGAATTATTTGTTTAAAGGTTTATGTTAATATTTTTAATTGAATATTTTCTTACTATTTCATATTCTCTCGCTTATTAACATAAATACACACAGTAAATGCCTGATATTGTATGGCAGTTCACAATAGCAGACACCAATTATAAATAGAGAAAACTAGCATTGGCCCAAGGTATTGGCCTTCATTTTATATTATAACTTTTTTGTTGTTCAGGATATAAATTCTTTAAAACTACATGCTTACGTCAGTCTTTACAGAGCCAGTGTACTGAATTGTTGAACAAAATATGTGTTAATCTAAATCATTAGAAAGCAAATTTTAATATTATTTATTTCAGATCACTTTATAAGGTAGTTTTTTTAAATTATTATTATTATTTATTTATTATCCAAGCGGTTAACAATTTATTGTTACTAGACACTTGTCAGACAAATGACAGACTTACACTGCACAAGCATGATGTACTTTATTTTATACTTTATTTATTGTTAAAGTGCGAAAATATATACTTTAAATCATGGGCACCATCAGCAGTTTTTTTATTGGGGGGGGGGGGGCATATTCCGGGAAGTCAGTTGAAAGAGGGGTCCAAGAATGTTGAAAATATATCTTCTCAAAACAGCGTTTTTATGAATTTCTGAAGTGAAATTAGGTGAAAAGGAAAGTATAGTTTTTTTTTGTTGTCTTCTTCTTTTATTCGTTTCATAATTATTACAGAATTTGAAAATTTCTCACTATGCAATTAAGCACAAGCACGTAACTTTTTTTCGCACTGATTATGTTAGGATAATACGCTAAACGTGACCAAAATGTAAGGTTACGTTTAACTGAACTGCTGTTGACTGACAAGTGGAGGGGAAGCAGAAGGAATGTCGGTGTATTGTCACCATGTCTGCTAGCCTATTTCCGCCTACATCAGCGTCGCGTCTTTTTGCGTTATTGTTTTTATGATTACCTTACGTCATTTTATTACCTTAACCCTTAACTATTAAATAGTGATAATTAATCAATAGTAACAGTAATGATGATGAAAAATAATAATAAAAAATATATAAAAAAAATTAAAATCGTGTAGAGTATTTTATAGTTCCTTTTATTTACAAAACTCTTTTTTTTTACATCTCAGATATTGAAGGGGACACAAACCTCAGATATTGAGGGAGATGCATCCCCCCCCCCGGCAATGACACCCGTGGTTTAAATTTAAAATATCAAATTCTTTCTTAAATTTTTTAATTTCTCCAGAGATCAAGAAGAAAATTGTTGATCTTCTCGCACAAACTAAAACAAGATCAATGAATTTCATTTTTATATGAATAGATCAAGCTTGTCCTACAACAATTTAGAAGTAAGGAAACAAATTTGAATTTTGTTCTTTTAAAATATAAAGTTTTAAAGTTTTTTTAAAGTTTCTGAATAAATTTTCTTTGCGCAAGTGTTTATTTACTTCTTCACAATTTTAAAACAAAGTCTAAACACTTTCTGATGCAGCACCTCCACTAATTTTAGCTACAATTCACTACTGGTCTCTTGTTCCTGGTATTTAGGCCTAAAGTAATCATTTTTAAAACAAAACATAGGCTGCCTTATATTGAAATACTAAAAATCATAAAAGTATCCCCATAATAGCCTATATTAGAATTGAAAGGTCGGTCTGTATTTTTCAACAGTTTCAAATTCACCGATAAAACTAACTTCAACCGAGGGAGGGGTTTGTGTTCCTCCAAAAAGGAAAATTTAGGCATTCCTGAAAACAAAGTAAAATCGGAGACAGTATGAGTACGAGTTTCCGAATACATTTTAGTTCACCCTGTCCAGCAAAATAGGCGAGGAAATAAAAACACTGGAGCTACGATGGTATTAGCAGTAAGACGGATCGAGATGCGGTTTTTTGCATTCGATTCAGGAAAGTTTGTGACCCCATGCGATCGATGAGAAATCACTATTGTATCGGGGCATAAGAAAAATGCATTTTTTAAAGTGCATTCAACGAGTTCATTAAAGAAAAATTTATAACGGTCAATAATGACAGAAATGGGCATTCGGAATGAAAATTTTTCTACTCGGGTATAACTTATCTGTTATAAATTTCTAAAAAGCTTATAATTGTGGTGACAAAATTTATAATATATAGAAGCTATTCTTACTTCTCATCAGCTAGTAAGTTAACATTAGAAATAAATCATTTAACACTCAAGTTTTCTGAACATCATCAACATAAACATTTATTAGAAATCAAAAATTCATCAATATTACAATTTGTATTGGTTTTTATTCTTGGGTATGCCTTGATAAAAGTTCATAGTTACCCTGGCTTAGCTCAATTTTGGTAGAAATTTGCATATTTATTAAAAGGTAAAAAGTTTTATTTAATTTCATTTAATTTTTAAAGGTATCTCGGGGTAGGCACTCTGCTGGCACTGAATATACCTCCTTAAATGTATTATACGCATTCACATCACTCTAGGAAAGTTCAAAATTATAGGGATTGTTAATTTACGATTTAGGTTACAGAAAGTCTTTTGAAGATTTTTAATTTTATATAATTTTAAGTTCTATTGTTCATTCCACACATTCAATTGTTCATATTTTGAATAGTTAATCTAGAGTATACCAATCTCTATTAGAATTAAGTCACTGTTCGGATTATTACTTCATTAAACTAAAAAAATTTGCACTGTTTCATTAACACATCTTCTCACTTTGATGGCTACTGTAGGACTCTTTTGAAAAGGACGCCGGTTTTGGCTTGGTGACGCTATGGGTACTACGGGGTTCACATCCTTCCTTAGAGGTCTCTTGACTCTTGTATTTATTCGCATTTTCCATTATTTTGTCGGCGGATGAATACCATGACGTCATCAAAGTAGCTCCTCTGCCGGACCAACGTTCGTTTGCAGTTTCATTTAGCGTAATAAATATAGTGCGTTTGTTATCGTATTTTTCTTGGTATGACTTTCAAGTTTTGATAGTTATTTTTGCATTACAGATGCATTTTGATTTTACTGTTATATTTTTAAATAGAATATTGTTTACCGTAAAAGATTTTACCGCGACAAAATAAACTGACTTCTGATTGGTTAACTTACATTTACACGTACAAACAGCTGTTATCTTCCATTTTGCAATGGTCGAATCTACATACATTGATACTGTCTAATGACTACTTAAATAATAATATGGATTACAATAAATAATTATTCAGATCTAACAATTTGATTTGTATACGCTAAACTTTTATTTTCAGTGCATTAGGTTACGTAATTTAGCGGTCCACGCTAGTACATTGTTTTCAATTTGCGATTGGTTTTGACAGTGTGTTCAATGTTTACAAATGGAATTTCGGATTGTTTTGCTTGAAGTCTTTTATTAATAATGTGTGGTTCTATGTGAAGTGTTTAGTGATTGATAAATAAATATATGAATGTGTTGTGGTGCTTTGTGTTGTGAAATTATATTTGTTATGCGTTGTTTTGTTTTGGAGGTTACATTCGGTTTAGGTTACAATTGCTTTTACAATAGGTTTGTTTTGCATTACTTATCTAGTTTACAATTATACATCGGTTGTATTGAATTAAACATCTAGATATGGTATTGGCTTTACATTTGCTTGACTTTTAAATTCCTATAGCTTAGGCTATGTGTATTTCTATTGCATCATAGGCTAGGCTACTGCATTCAGTTAGGATGTCGATTCTACAAGGTTAGGTTCTTGATAGGCTACTTTACATTAGGTTTGATATATTTGTGATTTTGTACTATTATACGGGGGTTTTTGTGGTCGCTGAACACAAATATAGTATTGGCAATGACCCCCGGAGAACCAGGAGCCCAGGGCAGGTGATATTCACACCATCTCTGGAATAATCCATAAATACGCCATGAAATGTATATAGTTTTCATGAAAATACTCCCTGGGCCCCAGACACTCCGAGGGTCATCTCTGATATTATATTCATGTTCAGCGACCCCTAAAACTCCCGGATAACGAGTTTCGATCAATTTTGTGTCGTATTTCAAGAAAACTCCAGGAGACGACGTGGATAACACCCGCCCTGGGCTTTAAGTACTCCGAGGATCATCGCCGATATTATATTCATGTTGAGTGACCTCAAAAACCCCCAGGTAACGAGTTTCGATCAATTTCGTGTCGTATTTCAAAAAAATTACAGGAGACGATGTGGATATCAGCCACCCTGGACCTTAGGTGCTCCGAGGATCCTCGCCCATATTATATTCGTGTTGAGTGACCCCAAAAACCAAAGGGTAACGACTTTCGATCAATTTCGTGGTGTATTTATTGAAAATTATAGAAGACGATGTGGATATAACCCGCCCTGGGCCTCATGTGATCCGGAGTCATTGCCGATATTATATTCGTGTTCAGCGACCATAAAAACCCATGAGTACCAAAATTGGGACCATTTCTGTCTTTAGTGACCGAGTTGTAAAGTTTTCTTTAATCAGCTCATCGAATGCACCGATACAATATTGATTTCCCATCGATCGCATGGGGTCACATACTTTCCTCGCAGCTTCCTGATGAATCCAATGCAAAAAACCGCATCTCGATCCGTCTTACTGCTAAAATTATCGTAGTTTTGGCCTATTTTCGTGCTTTATTTCCTGGCCTACACTAAAAAGAAAACGTTTCTACACATTATTAAAAATCCGCCTTGACCCACTTAAATGATAATGCTAGACGGTAGCTCGACTGACATACTTCAGGGTTCCATTGTTCAAATACAGCCAATGGCATTGGTTCTTTCTGCTCCCGATCTTCGACAGTGTAACTAACATAGAATTTATGCTGGGAAAAATAAAACTGATGAACTGCTGAAAAAATCTAGATTTTTTTTTAAAGTCAGCAAACTTATCAGAAATTAAACATTTTAAAACAGCCATGACTTAGAATGTGTGTAACTTAGTATTGACCTTTCACTTTGTCAAACAGACCATGGATTTCTATTCAAAAGAGGACCACTTATTTCCAAATTTAAGTATGAACGAAGAAAGTGAAATACAAAAACTATACTCTGGATGCCGCATCTTTATCACCGGGGCTACAGGCTTCATGGGGAAAGCTTTATTGGAAAAAATTCTCAGGTAAACAATTTACTAACATATAGAGGTAAATATACTTTCTTTACATATATTTTTAGAACATGCTCCCTCCGGCACATTTCTCAACCTCCAGTTTATCGTGAAAATGGGTTTCTTATCAAACAACTCATTTCCTTGGTAAAAAAATTTTAAGCTCGGAAAGTTTCCAATCAGTTAAAATACATCTTTAGTTTTTCATTCCCCAATATTAGCGGTGAAAATGTAGACTTGGATATACCTTTGTCCATGCTAACCTTTTTCAATGAACTTATGTCTAGAAACCAAAAATGTTCAGCGAGAAATTTCCTGTTAATGGTTAGTTTTTAAAATTATTAATTTATGTTCCAATTCGACAAAAGTTATTAATTTAAATCTTTTCTTAGTTACAAGATACTATTTTTAACTTTATCATGTGTTGTGCACTAATCTTGTACATTAATAGGGTTTTGCGTTTGTTGATAAAGAATTTTGAACCGAAAGTATCAGCGAAAAAACCAAACAACGGTTTTAGATAGAAAGGTTATGCAATTTTTTCTAGTAGATAACCAAAAATATAATTTTTGCAACAAAAACTATGCTTGTTGAGAAATAACATTATTTAACAAAACAAATTATACTTAACTTATTACACTGATATGAATAAAAACCCCGAACCACAAAACAAGGATCAAAAACAATAACTAAACAACTAAATTGTAAGTTATGTTTATAACGCTACCCTTATGTACATTTCGATGACATGGTCATCATCCTCAGAGGGTTTTAACAACATTGAATTTAATTATTTAAATAAAAATAACACTATTCTCACTCATATACGTTTAATTATAGTTTATAGTTTAATTATAATTATAGTTATAATCTGTCAGTTGTAGCTCATGTATCACTGAGGATGACGACTTTGTGAAAAAAATTGAAATATAAATTCCTTCTCACCCGCCAAGCTCAAAGTGTATTTTATTAAATTTAATATCGTTACACAAAACCAACCCGATTGTTACCGCACACAAACAGGCTGCGCCTAATTTGTTGGTTTTTTTTTACCAAATTATGTCGTGTTTGGTATCATTCTTCTTATTTTTTCATGTATTTTTCAAATATTCGATGGCAACTTGCAAATTATGATCATAAAAGAAGTTAATTTCGTAGTGGGGATGCGGAAACGAGACACATTAAGGAATCAGCTGCGGTCGGAAGCGAGGGCTGCGGTTTGACCCGGGCCAGGCCCAGGTAGCCGAGCGATCCAGAGGACAGGTTACTCCTTACAGACTATAATAGTTTGCTACACCTGAAAATAGTTATAATTTTTAAATAAACATATAATTTCTGAAATTTATATACAACTCAAGAGCCTGCCACAAAACGATTTTGTGTGTTACAGAAGCTGTAACGTAGCCCAAGTGTACCTCTTGGTGCGCGAGAAGAAGGGGAAAACACAAACAGAGAGACTTGAGGATCTGTTAAAAAATGTTGCAAGTATTTCTTCATAAAAGATTATTTAATTTGTTGTTTATTTGGTGTACTTAGTTTGGCTGGTTAAAAGTAAATTTTAAATTATCACAAAATGACTACACAAAACTCACTTCATTGTTAGTGTTGCATTTCATTAGGAATAGTGTTAGGTATAAAGTCTATCATGTTACTACTTATAGATAGCGAATTAGAATGGAATACTTTTAGATCTACCAAGAAATCTTATCTATACAGTTGAACTTGGTTATAGCGTCAACGAAGGGGCCGAACAAATGTTGACGCTACATCCGAGTGACATTTTAAAGATGTACCAACAGGAAATCATATTTTTTTACCTTCAGGGAAAGGACAAACAACTATACAGTATAACTATTACTGGCAACATTATTCATGACGTTTATTAACAAGAAAAACATTACACTTTTCTTTTAATGTACAGTAGGGCTCCGATAATTGGAGCTGAGATCGCCTACAATTATAAATTGGTTAATGTGTATGTAAAGTTTTAATGAGTAAATACATGTAGTGTGTATTAACAAAATGTATTAAAAACACTAAAATTACGTATTAAAACATTAAGTTACTGTATTAAAAAACACGCAGCAATTTTAAACTGTCAACATTACTGTGAGGGGTGGGATAACTGTCTGATGAAAACTACGTAAATGTCTCGCCAGGCTATACGATTGAATCTCGCAGCAGTTTTCTATTGTCCGAACACATTCCCAGCAAGGTCATGGGTTTACACCCCTGTTCCTTAGGAGGGGTGGGAGAGTTAGCAGTGTTGCTTGTAGTGGAACCCTGCCCCCTCTACCGACTTTGATGGGACCCACTGGAGGTTTTACGTACGAAAAAATACGTAGATTGTTTATTTCGCGGTTTGATTCTGAGGAGGGAGAAAATAGGCGGCCCAAAATCAAAGGAAAGGGGGAATCAAACATTTTTCGAGTTCAGAGAAAACTGAATACAAAGTTTCACATTGATATTTTCTAGATTTATGACGTTACAACCAAGTGGTTATAATATTTACTGACGCTAAAACATCGTTATAATAATGTAACGATTTGACCGGACCTTTAAAAAATGATGCTATGTCCGAGTCGAACCAAGTTCAACTGTATTACAAAATTACACTTTAAACCGGTTTATCTTAGAAACTATTCAAAGTCAGTATCCAAGAAAGATTGGTTGTCCTCATAAAATTAAAATACTGTGCATGAGCCAGTTTTCATTAATGTTTATTTAACAGTCACTCGACAAATTACACAACTTGTAATAGACACTAACCTAGTTTGTTAACATTTCTAGAATAAAAAAAGCACTTCACAACTTTAAAAACTCTTATTGGTTTATTCATTTAACTTAGAGATTTTGATTATGGTGTCATTTTGTAGCTAAATACATCAAGATTTTTAACTTATACCTCAATGCGGCTTCCGTTGGTGAAGCGGCACACATCACATCCCATCTGAAGTCGATTTCTTGGTAAATCCGTTGCAGCATGTCAGGCGTGACTTGATCAATTGCGAGGTAGATCCTAGCTCTGAGCACTAGTAGAGAAGCCGGTAAGGGTTCTCGATGAACCTCCAAAAGAAATCAAGAAGTGTCAGGTCCGATGATGTGGGGCCATGCAATTTGCATACCTCGGCTCATCCATTTACCTGGAAAGCGGACATTTAGGAAATAAAAAGTTTTCCAGTATATCTAAGTAAATTATATCGGTGATAGTTTTCTCTTGGAAAAAGAAATGGCGGTAAACTTTGATCTTGTTGATTGCGTAAAAAACATTCAATTTTGGATGATCATGTACGTGTCATGTTCCAAGGACTTTCATGGACATTCACTGGACCGAATCCTACAATTGTATTAATTGTGTTTATTAACTTTACCACTCAAGTGAAAAGTTGCTTTATCACTAAAAATATTATTTCAAATGAAATCTTACACCACTCTTCTTAAATTTACTAAAAATGATATCTCTCCGGATAAACATTTGTAGGCCTTCCATAACACTGACGGCTCAAAAACAAAGAAGAGTTCAGGTGCAGGAATCTGTGGTGGAAACCCAAGGCAGGAATGTGTGCTGCCGATGGGGGAATACCCAACAGTATGCCTAAATGAAATTACAGCTCTACTGGAATGTGCCAGAAAGAATCTTAGACTTGGTCATATGAACAGAGAAATATGCATTTATACAGATAGCCAGGCAGCTTTGAAAGCCCTGAGCTCAAATGAGTTCAGGTCAAAACTAGTCTGGGAATGCGTTAAATCCATGAAACAGCTTGCGGGTCTCAACGAGGTTACACTCTGTTGGGTACCAGGACATGTTGGAATAGATGGAAATGAATGTGCAGATAAGCTGGCAAACAAGGCATCAGCTTCTGAATTCACAGGACCTCAACTTTTCTGTGGCATACTCAAGACGACAGCTATGCAAGTAGTTGCTGACTGGGCAAGACTGGAACATGGAAAGAGGTGGAAGAGCATCCCTGGATTGAGGATGAGCAAACTTTCACTTCTTGGTCCATCAAGACAAATTGCATCCGACATTCTGTCATTAAGTAGGTGCAAGCTAAAGGAGGCGGTCGCTCTAATCACAGGACATGGCCACCTTAGGAAACACACGAAGAACATGGGAATTTTCACTGGAAATCCTAAATGCAGGAAATGTGGCCTGCATGAGGAAACCACAGAACATCTGATCTATAAGTGTGACAGACTGGAACAAGTCAGTTATGAAACCTTTGGTAAATTGAACAAGGGACAAACCATACCTCAAGACAACCTTATTAAGAGGATTCTTAAGTTCAACGGGCTTATGGATCGTGACAAGGGTAACTGAGTGATCAACATCCTTACGTGGGAGCGCAATAAGCCCTAGAGGCTGACGTGCATAAGGTTTTGGACCGCCCACAGAAGAAGAAGAAGAAGGCCTTCCATAAAAATTTTTAATATGTTTAACGACCTCTTGTGAATTTCTGACCGGTTCTCACCTGATGATCCAACACATAGAGGATCACTTGACGGAACTATAACAGGTAATTTATTAACTTGATTAAATGATATATTGTACATTTCTGCACCAGTAAGAGTAGGTGTTGGCATTCAACCACAGTGTTGCTTTCAATGTAAAACATATTTCAAATAGCTTGTTCACAAATGTACGGTTTCTATATAATTTTCCTGTTGGAAATGCTTTCACAGCGTTGTTTTTTTCTCCAAACTTCAGCAGCAGTACATAAATAGAAGGCGGGATGGATTTTTAAGGGTAAACTTTTTTGATCACTCTTAAACTCAAGTTAAGATTGGTTTTAGTTTCCTTTAAAGGGAACAACTTGTAAGAGTTGTAACATACAGTTCTTCAAATGCGTATAAATTAATAAAATAGTAACATTATTATTATTTTTATTATTTATAATCAATGGTCATCACAGAGAAATAAATTAACAAATAATATTTAATAAGCAGATAATTAATTTCAAAGTAAGTCACATTTGTTACGCGGACACGTTTAAATTATTTGAATGGGAAAGGACAGTATAATTGTAAAATATAGAACAGTTTAAAAAAAAAATGTTTACAAGTTTAAAGAGTGCGTGGTTAGAGTTGTCAGGATGCACATTGGGGCACACTTTATTAGATAAAAGCTTCCAGAAACTTTGAGAAAGATCGGGAAACATTAGCGGAAGTTAGGCTCGACGCCTAGGAAAAAACCGCATGGTTTTACGTCAGTCCTAGACCAGACTCGCAAGGAGGCAGACGTTGCGTCGATTAGTTCGGTGAATGAATCAAGTTTGTTTTAAGTAGTGGAAGTTAGATTCATGTAATGAAATAAATACATATTTATCCACTATATATATTTAAATTTTTCATACTGTCTGCTCCTTTTCAACTTTTTTTAAATTTTATTTTCATTAATTTAGAAAATTAAATTCTTATAATATTAAATTTTGATTTTCATAAGATTGAATATGTTTATAATATGTTTCATTAAAATCTTAAAGTTAGTTATTATGTGAGTCAATTTCTTTAGTTTTGCATCCACGATTCAATACCAAAATTACTTGTACAGTGATCGAACCTTTGAAACTCTAAATTTTATAAAGAATAATATTGGTTAACCACGTGTAACAGTATGGATAGGATTTTGGCGGGATGGTACGATAAGCTATGTGACGTCACAATCATTTGATAAAGACATATTGTTTGATCGCAGTCTTGTGGGTGTTAGCAATAATGTAGAGTTTTTGGGTATAAATATTGACCACAATTTAACATGGAGGCTACACATTGAAAAATTGAGCAAGAAATTAAGTTCGATTTGTTTTCAAATGTTCATTTTAAGAGATTCTGTAGACTTAAACATTAGGTTAATGGTCCACCATGCTTGTTTTTCCTCTTTGATGCAGTATGGCATTGAATTATGGGGAAATTCGTCAAAGGCTTTGACTATTTTTAGGATTCAAAAAAAATATATTCGAACTATGATGTTTTCAAATATAAATAAGTCGTGTAAATCAGTATTTAAAAATTTTAAAATTTTTACACTACCGTACCATCCATGTATATTTTTAAATGTCTTATTTTTGTGCGTACACAGATAAATACTTTTTATGATGGCCAAACTGTTCATTGTTACAACAGAAGGTTTAGAGAACAGCTCCAGTATACCATTCATAGGCTGAAGTTGTATGAAAACACTCCTTTTTATATGGGCTTAAAACTTTACAATAAATTACCAAATCGGGTGAAGAGGCTTACATATAAAAAATTTTAGGATAATGTAAAAAAAATGTTAATTGAAAAAGAATATTACAACGTAAATGAATTTTTTAATGACCATTCTTTGGAGTAGAGTGATATTTTGTAAAATTGGTTACTTTACTTGTTTTCAAGCTGTAGTTTTGTTTAGTTTAAGGATAATTGACAAGCAACCTGTTCATTGACAAATTTTATTTGTACTTAATGTGAATGTTATGTTTCAATGATAAATAAATTTAAAAAATAAATAAATATGGTCTGGAGAGCTGTTCTGTTGAGAACTGGGTCAGTATGTTGCATGTGTTATGTACGATTGTTTATAAACAATAAACAGATTTTGAGGTTGTGAATTTAAATAATTTTATTGAAGCTTTCAATTGAAATATAATTACATAGTTATAAATAATAACTAACAGTTGATAAATATACACACATTCTATATAATTTTTAATAATTAACAATTTTTGTTTTATTTGTAACTTTAAAATTTTGGCTAGTCGGGACAAACATTTTTTTTATACATTTAACTATCCTAAACCTTTGTACCATCTTTAACGTTGCAAAATGGCTTGCCAACATGGGACTTAACGTTTAAACGTTGCAGAGTTCACTTTTAGATAAGTAAAGAGTGTATTCGTTTATTTCAAATGTAAACATGACGAATATAAATGTTGAAGGTATTCGAGAAAGTGCTGTCACAAAACAGACACGCAAGGGATAAGATTACCCTGATGAACGGTGACTGCTCTTTGCCTGATCTTGGACTCTCTGAAGATGATCGCAGAATTCTCCGTGACCAAGTGGATTTTATATTCCACGCGGCTGCTACTGTAAATATGACCAACGACTTAAGGTCTGCATTCTACATTAATATTAACTCTACCAGATTTTTACTGGAGCTAGCTAAAACTATGGAAAAACTAAAGGTAACTTTATTTTTTTTACTATCTTTAATAATTAGATTCTAGAGCCAAGAATACATGGTAGAAAGTTTAAACCCGAAACAACACTTCACCTTTGAAATATTATTAAGTTTTGACGACATTTAACTTTTACAATTACGTTAATCTACTTTAACATCTTTGTATGAAAATTTATAAAATGAGTCGAGATAATTTACAAGTTACTCCAAACCTAACTGACTAACCTTTCCTCCTTTCTGGAAAGTTCAATGTTCTAGACACGCCCACACTTTTGACCTTTGTTATACCGATGCTGTTCATACATACATATATACACATAAATTATTACCACAGGTCCAATTCTAGGCCTGTAGAAATCCCACCGGAGGTACAAGTAGCTGTATGTGGGAGTGGGAGACTAAATATTAAATCTTAAGAACTAATAAATTAGATAAAACTAAAACTAATAGGAGACAAGAGAGAGAAAAAATTATACAAAATAACCTCGACATAATACAATTTATTCATGCAAATTTATTATATTTGTTATTTCTATTTTCTAAAAAATATTTATTAACGTGTTCTGTTTTGATAATATAATTTATTCAGTTAGAAATATTTAAAATACTACTTTTATTAATTTACATTATTTTAATTTATGAATATTTTACTTTCTCACTATACTGAAAGTATAGAGAAAGTATAGTGATCGCAAAAAAAATCGAAGTTGAGAATTTTGTGGAAATATCCGTTTTGGGACCCCCTGACTCCAAAAAATAGTTATTACAAAATGTCTGTCTGTATGTATACAAAGCTAGAGAGAAAATTATTCGATCTATATCGAACAAATTTGCACCAAAAATGTCAATTAGGCCTGTATGGATGCACCAAAAAAGATTTTGAAAATTTTGGAAATACAAACCCCTTTTTGGCAAAAAAAAACCCCAAAAAATTAGTTATCACATATATTATTTCTCAAGGCCATTTTTTTTGTCGGTACGCCATAATTTCCTTAATACATCATCAAATTACATAAATGAGACATCATTTTAAAGCTTTTCTTAACCACTACACCGGAAAAATATACAAAATACAATTATACGAAAAAATACACAAAAAGAAAAAAGAAATTAAGAATCCGAAAGTAACAGTATGTAAGATCAAGTAAATTGTAGGGATATTTTCCTGTAGGGATATTCTTTCTTCTTTTTTCTTTATAAAATTAGGATATAATTATTTTCTGATATTAAAAATAAATTTAGAAACATTAAAAATAAAATATTTAAGTTCAAGCAGCCAATCTTTGCCAGTAACTAGTTACTTCTTTCTTCCCTAGTTAGTAATATTAACAAAGCTGCAACCTTTTATTTGGATACATAACTACCTATATTTTACTTTTTATCTACGGTATGCGTGTTATTTACTTTTACCAAGAAATTTTCAACTCAACTGTCGACAAAACTGTTAATGCATGGTGAGTGCACAGTTGGCCTGCTGTTATTAATCTGTGAGTTCATTATCTGCAGACGAAGCCTGCCATTAGAACTGAATAGTGTGTGGCCTGTGACAGTTAAAAATCTTCAGTTAGGCTAGCAGTCAGTTGACTGCAGATAAACTGTTAGTGAACGGTTACCCTAAGCCACGTGCTTTGGGCTAAAATTATACGCTTGATTTGTTGGGATTAATTTATTTGACGGGATTTGCTATTATTTATATAAAAACAAAATAAAAAAATAATGGCACCATTACAATAAACGCATTTTATAAAAATTTCAGACAAAATCGATACTGAGAAATTCGGAAAGTTAGCATTTTAATGATAGGACAGACATTTTTCTTTATTTTCTACCTCTCTACCTTTTTTTTGTTTTGTTTTAGAAACAGAAAATCTAACAACTCCACATTTCTTTGCTCCCAGTTTGACAATAAGGAACGATATAATAATCCAAAATGTACGTAAGAGAATAAACTCAACAACTTATTTCTGCTGGTGTATTGACAAACTGTATTCTGTTTTAGCTGTTTGTATATGTTTCCACTGCTTTCTCTCAACCTATGCTTGATAAACTAGAGGAAAAGTTTTATCCTACAGAGTTCTCTCCAGAAGAGTTAGAGCTGTTAGTAAGAGACCTTGATGACTCCCAACTGTCTGCTATAACACCTCTGTAAGTAATTATTCATCTTCAGCCTGGTTACTAATTTAATATATTAAATAATTAACAGTTATCTAAATATAGCGGCAATTCTTGCAGTGTAATGGGCAAAGTGATGGACTCGTATAGTTTAACAAAAGCCGTAACAGAGTACATGCTGTCTAAATACCACCCAGAAATTCCTGTGGCAGTGGTGCGCCCTTCTATTGGTGAGTGAAATTTGAAATGTTTTCCGTAAGGAGAAAAGTAGTCAGTTGGGATTTTGTTTTCATTTTTTAAAGTGTTTTGAGCAAATTATTGCTTACAAATTAAAATCACACTTTTTATCCTACAAGTTTTATTTTTGTTTGTGATCAAGTAAACTATAAAGTAGGTAATTGTATATAACTTCGTATTCACAGAACATGTGAGGGGGGAAGGGCCACTCAGAAAACTAAGCCTAGGGCCTCAAATTCTGTAAGCCCGGCACTGTCCATTATATATACAAGGAAATGTTAATTATATTAAATACAGCCCTACAAGACTATAGCTATTACTCAAAATTTAAACTATACAAATCAGTCTTTTCTGCAAAAGTCTTTGTTAATTTTCCCATAGCATAATTTGTTTAGGAATGTACAAATAATCTCTTTTCTTTAAGCCAGTTTGGATTTACACATAAAATATCCGGGGTTTACTCTAATTTTTTCCAGTACTGGAACTCTGCCGGAACTGATCGGAAGTGACACTTCTAAAACCCCTACTTTCCTTATCTTTGATGAGTTTAAGGATAATATGCAGATAAGTATTTGGAACAGTATCAACAAATTTTTATGAAATGTAGGCAAGGCACACAAAATTTTGTTTACCCTAAACAGGGGAATAATGATAAACCTGTTAAACTGCTTTGGCATTCATCTAGATGCAAGATTGACTTGGGTTCGACTTACTGACTCTGTTTGTAAAAGATTGTCTAAAGTCCTGTACCTGATTGGACATTTAAGAAATTGTTTAACCAAAAGCTATTAGAGAAATATCTATTTTGCATATTTTCAAAGTATACTATTGTATGGTCTCTTATTTTGGGACAATTCTGTCAAAATTGACAAAGTATTGCTCTTGCAGAAGAATGCTATCAGATCACTCACTTTTAAATCTTGTGATGGGCATTCAAGGACAATTATTTAAGCAAGATAAAGTACCAACAGCCATTAATCAATATATTTTTTAACATCTAATGCTCACAAAATGTAAACTAGGTAATTTAATGAGTAACCACGATATGCATGCCTACAATACCTGAAAAGGCATGCACGTACTGAGCCTTTTGCTAGACTGAGTAAAACCCAGACATCCTACCATTATTTTGGTATATCTATGTTCCCTTCATTAGCTTATTCAGAGGGTTTTAAGAAATTTTATAAATGTCTAGATTTTCAATAATCTTTTTTATTCGTTAAGTGAATTTTTTCTAGCTGATGTTCACTGTTTTTACAGGACACTGTTTTTTAGTATAAATATATTGCCTTGGTTGTTGCTAATGTTATTGTGTAGCCTACAGCTGGATGTTTTGTTATTTGCACTGTTTTCATGTTTATTACCTGACATGATCATGGGCGCCCATATGATATTTTCTAGGGGGGAGGCTAAACCGGGGTTTGGGGCTAACACTTTCACTGCTAAGGACACACATGGGGGTGCTTGACACTGAACACTATGAGAAGTGGCCGATGCAAAGTTCATTGCATGAAAAACCCCGTATTGGGAGTATTTTCAATACACAATGCATTGTGTGCTTCGCACGCCAACTTTTCTACGTAATAATCACTAATATTTTAGTATCAATTTCTACTCATTTAGACTATACATATAAAATATAAAAGGTCAGCTCCTAGCATAGGAAATACGAAATTTGAGTAGCAGTTAACGTGTTAAGGAGTACCCTCCCCTCCTTCGGCAAAAGGAGTCCTGGGATATTTTTGACCTCCCCAAGAAAACTTTTAAAATTTGGTTAGCCAATTTGGCTGTTCAGATTAAATATTAACCCACACAGCATTGAGTCTGTACCTTTACACCGTCAATGAATACACAAAGACCTATAACACTCCTAGAGGCCGCACCAAGTAGTGACCCAGCAGCTCATGCTTGAACTCTTGTAAAAAATAAAATACGGCACATAACATTTAAAACATATTTTACTTTCCCTGGGAGCTAGGGGGAGCCGAGGCCCCCCCCTCTACCCATGGGCGGCCTTGTCTCCAGATTTATAAAGAAATCAAATAAAAGCCACTATAAGCAGTTCTCAAAATGTGTTTGTTACAACCATATATTTTTTTCGGTATATTATAATACGTCTACTAATCCTGTTTTTATGGTATTATCTTACCTTGTTCTACCGCAGTTTCGGGTATTCACCCATTATCAGGAACAATTTACAAAAAACACATAAATATATATTGCACACAAAAAACACACAAAACACATTTCACTCCATGCGGAGGTCGTAAAAAGTTAGAAAGTAAAAACATGCGGAAAGTCCACGCACTATTCCGACATCGTGCACGTTCGGAATATGGAAATAGTTTAAATTATACAACCGAAATGTAATGAAGAAAAACAATATAGTCATCACATATAAAACAAGCAATAAACTTGAATCCATCCTACAATATGAAGCTAGGCCTAGATTGGACCCGCAACTCCAAACAGGCATTTATAAAATCAAATGCAGTGATTGTCCCAGGTTTTACATAGGCCAGACAGGACGTCCATTTTACATAAGATACAAGGAGCACCTACCAACGCAAAAACTAACTGCCCCAAAATCAGGCTTTGCAGACCACCTTATAGATAGCTGTCATACATACAAAAGCTTCAATGACAATTTAGAAGTAGTAATGCATGTTTGTAATAAAGGCCGAATTATGGATGCCACAGAAGAATTTGAAATTTATAGAACAACGAAACTCCAATCCACAGCATTATTAAACGACCAACTATACTTCAAGTCAAACATGTTATTCGACACATTAATCCAGGCACTAAGTCCAACAAACTTCTAATGTGATAAGACATAGAGGGACAGAACCGGTACCAGTATCTATCTAACTACCGTTATAGATAGTTAATCGAAATTAATTTCACTAATCCGTGGGATACCACAATGGAGTTTAAATATATTTTTTTTAGTGAAACAATCTAAATATTTTTAATGAAAAATACCAGAACTTATTTTTTTACCTCACTGATATTATAAAAAATTATCACTAAACATTCTAAAAAAATTCGTAGACCATCTGCATTTAAGTGGATTGAATTTGTAAGAAATATCAGAAATGTACAATGAAAAATTGAAGTGGTCCTAAAAGTAATCCGTCAGCTCTAGTATTCTAATTCTGGGTTCCTCCTTATCCTTATTTGTATTTTTAGGTTAGAAGGCAAACATAGGCCTAGAGTCCTCAAGGATTATATGTTTTCTTTTCAGTTTATTTGTGTTAGCATTAGTTTTTCACTTGATAAGAAGATTTGATTTATACTTGCAAAAGTCTTGTATTTTATTCCGTAAACACAAATGGTGGCAAAAGCGCGAACTAATAATTGTAAAAATAATTATGACCTAAAGGGTGTTATATTTTTAGACAGTGTGTTTTTATTACAAATGTATTACAGGTTACAAAAAAACTCATTAAGTGTATTGTCCATGACAATCTATCAAAGATGTAGAAAAATGATAACATTTAAGTTTACAAATCAAAACTATTAATACATTTTTCCTGCACTCAGAGCAGTGCGCAAACTGAACTACATGTGTTCAGCGTCAAGTAATTATAAATCTTTGTTTTACTTTACCGCACGCTAGAATGTTCTGAAAATGTTGATTGTTGCGGGACTAACCTCTGTAAAACAGATCTTTTTAAAAACTGAAACACTAATTTAAAATGTAGCTGTAGGAAAAACGTAGGGGTGCAAAGATTTTACTTTGTCACCCTAGATGCACAAATATCTATTAACTCTTTGCTGGGCTCAAATAAAGTCAGAAAAGTTTTTCTTTCAATATCATTATAGAATCTTAATAAAACAGTTTTAGTAGTTCTAGTAGAAGAGAAACAGTAAAACTACTAAACTTGTACTATCTTGTGTAGTTGTGGGATAGAATTCATTCATCATTTTGAACTTCATCTGAATGAGGCTACAAAGTATTTCATATTTTACCATCAAAAGTGTAATAAACGTAAGCATAGTAATATAATATTTCTAAATATAATGTTTTCAAGTCATCTCAACTGTTTCGGAGCCCTTGGTTGGGTGGGCCGACACCAAACTCGGAGCGAATGGAGTATATTCAGGACTCTATTTGGGATTTTTAAGAGTATGGCGAATCGATCCCAATGCAGTATGTGATGTATTACCTGTGGACTTTGCTATCAACATGATGTTAGCTGTCGGTTGGCACGTCGCTACTCGCAGACCAAAACCTGAAAACAAGTATGTAAGAGTTGTTATTCAGTAACAGTAGCTTGACAAATAAAACAAATAAGGTAATTTTTAAAGTAAAGACAGAATAAACGGGGTATTTACGAAAAACGTTTCAAAACTTTAGGAACTAATTCTTCACACCAAATCGAATGAAAAGTGTACAGTAAAACATGTTTTTCCAAATTTTATCTAGCTATTTTGAGTTTTTCACAAAACAAAATCACATTTTCTTAACGGCAAAAGATATTGAGTGGGCTACTTAGTGTTTAACCCTTTCCACTCGACTGTCGGGACAACCCTGCACCCTACTAATCCGCACGAACTCCTGTCGTGCGAGCCCCGAACTCGCAATGACAACGTTCTTTGATTGCATTTGAACGGACTTAGTTACTTTGATGACCGCTATTGTTGAAGTTTGAGATGTCCTGCTATCTGTGGAATTTTTTTAGAACCATTTGAGTTCAGTTTCTGTGGTAAATAAATCTTAGAAAATGTAATGTTTGCCGTCTTTGGCCGCTCTGTAAACAGCTCTGCTTTCGCCGTTGTTTGGTTCCTACTTACAAGCAGTGTTTTAGTAAGCTTAAGCGTTGTTTAGTTTTATTGTACTAGGTTATCATGTGTAATTTCACAGTTTAATTTTTAATATTGTTGTTTTTACAATAATGATTGTTGTGAAATAAAATGAACGAAGACCACGACAGTAAGTTACAAAATGACGGGAGTAGAGACGGAACTTTTGTTTCGAACCTGAATGATTCCAATATCAAAAATAAGTTAAAAAAACTTTACTTAGTAGTTTTGACCTAAATAATGCTGTTGCTAAGGAATAAAATAAAAAGTTGTGGCAATTTTGTACAAGTTCGTGTCAAAACTAATTGTTTACAAAAAACTTGTTTTTCAATTATAATTTTTTTTAAACGTATTATTGCGTCCAAAACATTTGTAAACCACTTAATTTTGTTTGTAAGGATATAGACAACAAAAAACAAGCAACAAATATAGGTCTTCCCGTTGAAAATTTGTCAAAAATTCTTGTTTTTTCCGTTTTTTTTTACGAATTTCTATTTTTTTCAATAAATAAAAATTAAAAAACATACTTGAAAATAAAAATATATGTTTTATTTCATACCAATCTATACTTTAGTCATAGAAGAAACTACAAAAAAAATCCGCCTTTTAGAACTGACAGAAATACTTTTTTTGAATAAAAAAATGTTTACAATGTGAGTTTGTCTAAAAGAAATAATAAATTGAATTGAATTGAAAGTGCAAAATTTACTCAAAATTACATGGAGCTGATAGCAATACTAGGTCACCAGTAATTGGAGTGGAAAGGGTTAAACCCGTTTATTTACGTTCTGCCACTAATATATTGTGGTGCTAGGCCCTTATATATAAATGTTTACACTCTTTAACATTTAATGTGCTAAGCTCGTTTTTAAATTTATAGTTTGTATTATTTTGCACTGATAAGTGCTGCTTCCTACTGGAAAATGTATGAACCTTAAATCTTCCTACGTCACTTAAAACAAGTGCGAGTGCTACGTACACTATAGAGAGCAGAGTTATTCGCATGCTTTAGTTTACATAATGGCGGTGTCTTATTTTGGACTTACTGAAAGTGATGTTACATAGTGTCAAATGAGTTAATGTGTACCGTGGAAAGTGAAGATAAAGATGGCATGCATAGCAATGGAATAAGTGAGATTTTTGATGGAGAAGAACTAGTTATTTTTAATTCAGAAAACCATAATAGGCATTTCCTGAATGCTACATGTGCCAATAACGCCGTACATGGGCATGGAGTGGGTGCGGAAGATACTCAACCAATGTTTCAATGGAAAAATAATGTTCTATAAATATTTTTTTGTTTTAAACATTTAACAACCCATAAGTTTCATCTTCTTTTTCTGATTGACTAATCTTTCTGGACGGAAAATTCTGTGTTGTCCTGCTGCCGGAATTCCTAATTCCGCACACGGGTGTTGCAAAACTGTCGTCCCAATGCAGCAGTGGAAGGGTTAAAGGTTAAAAAAGTTGAGAAAAGTCGAGGAAATTAATTACAAAAATTGTGTACGAAATTGTTTCAAGTTTCTTATACTCTAGTTAGAATAGATGTCTTTTATACGGTATATTATTTGATTGGTAACTGTAGTATGATTTAAAAACAGTGTAGTTATGTAACTTTATATTTATGACACATCTTATTCAATTTAAACTGTACTAGCTGCCCCGATCCGGCTTCACACGGATAGACAAATCAAAGTTAAATGTACATTAACAACAAAAAAATACATCATTAAATATATCCTTATATATAATTCTGTAAACGAAATTTTAGATTCAAATTTGTGGGAATTTGGTAAATCGGAGGATGATGAGAGTGGTACCGATTCAAGGAACGAGGGAAAAATATAAGCTTTAAGGGGTTTTTGGGGTCCCCGAAAAACGAAAAATCCCCATAAGAAATACATGATAATTTAAAAACATCTGCTTTGTTTACATTAAAACACTTGGTATTAAATAATTAAATTAAAAACATAAAACAGCTGTTCTCTAGTTTACATTAAAACATGTGATATTAAATAAATAAATTAAAAACAAAAAACAGCTGCTCTGTAAAATAATATGACAGTTAATGTAAATTATATTTTTAAATAAAATCTGCTACTTATTAACCTATAAAAGATACACTATAATATGATTTTTTGTATTATGTGAGAAGCCTCACGTTGGGAAAGCCAAATTATAATATGAAATTTATATTTCCTTTTAAAAAAAAGGCCCCACTAGTTGGGCTTCAAAATTATAATACAATCTTAATGAGTTTTACTATTCTATTTGTTCCAAACTTCTACAATGACTCACTCTTTATGGTTAACAAATTTGTACTTTATTAAATTGAAATTATTTTCTCTTTACACAATTATTTTTAAATTTACTAGAGCACTGAAACAATATTATTTTCTTTGATGTATGGGCTTAATATACTAATGACTGTACAAATTTTAATTGATATTCTCTCTCTCTCTCTCGGGTTAAAGAGTACCTGGCTAGTTAAATATGCAATCACTTAATATTACACTTAAAACTACTACAAAGAAATATTACAAACTAAATTATTATTATTAAAAATGTTCACTATTATATATATATGGCCAAATCGAAGTTAAATGAAATGTTCTCAAGTCTATTAATTTAGAAGATCAAATTTCTGGTACTTTGTTATATGGGTTGGTAAAATTGGTAGAATATTACCTAGGCTGCAGATTCTATTATGTGCTGATACAAACAGGTTTACTTATTATAGTTCTGATATTTAATTTTAGTTTTCTTCTATTCAGTGTTTAAAGTCTTTAAGTAAATTCAATTCTTCTTATAAATTTAGTTTAATTTACTGCTCATCAAAATGCAACTGTGTTATATGGGTATTCAGAAAGGACTGTAAAAAGGAAGCCTATAAATTTAAACAATTACCGCTTCAAGAATCGATACGGCCATTTATAGTTTAACTCCATAACTTCTGTTAGCAGTGTTCATTTGCTTAGCGTGTATGTAGTCACGTTTTATTAAATATAACGAACTTTACAACTACCGTTATATTTTATGTCCTTGGTATCACTTTTTTAATTGTATTAAATGTTTATTTCACTTTGAATTGTTAATAAAGTCCAAAATATCCATTTTATATTTTCACATAACAGTATCGTATTGTATTTCTCACAGCTGTTTTTGAATCCTGCTCCTTTTCAATGATCACAGTTTAGACAACATTGGCATCACCTTTGCCGTGAATCGAGTTTGTTTTACTTACGCGACTGCATTTTAGGTTATTGAAACACACTAACTTTCTTTTATAATTTTACAAGTAACTTAATTATTTATAATTCAAATTATACACAATGCTTCTACTTAATTTATAATTTCATTCACACTAAAACTAACTTAATCTATATCGGTTAAATACAATGATTTTGTTCTTACTTGCCTTTGTTTTATTTAGGCTAATTTTAATGATTAAAATTTGATTTATTTATGCTATACGGTAAGTTTAATTTAATTTAGCTTAAGCTTGTTATCATTTGTGTATTTACTGTGGTTTAATTTACTCATTTAAAATCCCGAAGTTACTTTATAAAGATATTAATTTTGACTGCTCTAGGCTAGGCTATATAAGTTAAGTTGGTAGGTTCATACTGAATCTTACATTTCATTGTATTTTTATTTGTTAACCAGGACTCTTTAACTTTGAAATTATTTAGATATATACAAAATGTTACAACACGTTGACACACACATAGAAGAGAAACATTATAAGTGTGATTTTTGGAAGGTTGTATGGCTGTTCTATTAACTTTTCATATATTAATTATAATTTTCTTAATATTTTGCATAAATTCTATCATGTTATCAACTGGGGGAGATATTACACAAAGAATATTGTTTTCAAAGATGTTCTGCTATAATACTTTGTTCTAATAAATAAAGTTTTCAAAATGACTACATTGTTTATTTCACGTTATGTATCAGTAACTGAACATAAATTTGGGGCTTTAGCCCCTACAAGCCACTAGTTAAACTATGTATTTCTTATTGGATTTTTAGTAACTTTTACCCCTAGACCCCTAAAATGTCGAATTTTTTAAAACCTTTCTCAGCGAGCACCTAGGGTCCTAGAGGAAGCTACATACCAAATTTCATTAAAATCCGTTTAGTGGTTTTTTTAGTAACTTTGATCACCCCAAACCCCTCCTAAAATTTCGAATTTTTTGAAAACCTTTCTTAGCCAACACCTAGAACCCTAGAGGAAGCTACACACCAAATTTCATTCCGATCTGTTCGGTGGTTTATGAGATTTTGTGATGAGTCAGTGTGTGGTATTTAGATTATACTGTGTATATATAGATTAAAGATAAATACTACCAATATATTAGTTGTGTTTACTTACATACTGCTACTAACTTCAATGTTCTCAGGATAATCTTCAATTTGGTAATATCCACAAAGAAACCAATTAAATGGTCAGACTTCATGAATATTAATGAACAGGTTTTTCTGAACGAGGGATTAGCTACAATGTGTGCATGTGGTGTTTACAACTTTGCCATGGTCAAGAATGAAACCCTCTTCTGGATCTATACAATGTTGTTTCATTTTATTCCCGGATTACTCTGCGACTGTCTACAAATCCTCGCAGGAATGAAACCTCAGTAAGTAGCTTGTTATTAGTATTCAAATAAAAATAAAATTGGCTTTTAAAAGCTGTCTGTTGTTATATCTACAAAACTTGTTCTTAATGTGATTTATCCTTTTTCGATACAGTAGAACCCCTTTCATCCGCCCTCGACTGGTCCGCCGCTCCGGTTGATCCGACCGTGCTCAAGCCGAAATCGGTGATTTACATCCCATCACGCCATTGTTGTTTACTTACTTTTATCGCTTGTTCGCTATAGTGCTCCTCCATCTTGTATCGTTTCTGTTGTGCATGTTTTTTGTAATGTATTGTGCAGTTTTTAGTGTTTACAGGCAGTCTTCGTTATACGTGGTCCCACTTTATGCGATTTCGCTTTTATGTGGTAAAAAAGTCCTTGAAAGGTTTTGTGTTTGAGCTGAGTTGTTTAGAGTGTAGGCCACAGTTGATAATTTTATAATGTATTGGCGCCCTGTTTGTCATCTCATTCTCCCATCAAGGTCAGTGCTCTTATAACGGTACCCCTACCCACCCCTATTCGCTCTGTCATTGTCTGGGTTTGTCTATTTTTACAACTTAGTCACATCAAGCTATCGTTCGTTGTCAGCAGCGAAAATATTGCTCACGAGTGATAATCTAAAATGTAGTAAACAACTATTCTACTGCATTTATCTTTTTTTAACTGAATTTACTCAATTTATTTATATGTGTGAAATGTAAAGCATCAGTACTATATGTACACATTTTCCATTTGGGCCTACTGTATTGTTTGTACAGAATTTAGTCAACAATTCAGTCACTTGATTTTGTACAAAATTTAGTCGCTAAAATTAATTTGAAAAACCGTTTGTTTTAATTACTAAAATCCATTTTAATGTAAGTCTACTTGATCAATATCAATACTAAGCTGTATGACGTTCTGGTGCTATCGCATCAGTCTATAAATAGTCCCCGTTATATGCGGTTTCGTTTTATACGGCACTTTGCCGGAACGCATCTACCGCGTATGTCCGTTGGTTTTATGACAGTCTTCTTCTGTGTTCGTTACAGCGTACAGTGTACAGTTGTGTGTTTTTTATAATGTCAGGAGTGAACCAATGATCGTTAGAAAACCCGTCATGCCGTCCGGTTTTTTAAGCGGATAATTTTCTGTATTTTCTGATAATCCAACCTTGTTTCCATTCCGACCCTACTTCCAGTCCCAACAGGTGACAAATTAGAAGGGTTCTACTGTAATTAAGTAAGAGGCATATTTTAAAAGTGAAAGGCCAACCGGTTGTAAATAGCGGTTAGTCGCCATATGTATCCATCTTATTCTTATTTGAATTTGCCTGAAAAAATTTCTCGCTTTGAATATTTGTTGTCGTAACTTGTATTTTATAAAAACCTTTGTACAATTTTTAATCACTATAAAATTATAACATTTTATGAAACAAACATTTACTTAATTACATAAATATTGTATGCAAGTAGGTAAAGTTACAAGGAAGTGAGCCGCAGTCCGTTTACTCAATTAAATGTAATTTGTGGTCCTAGTTTTCGTGGAATTGGTTGTACCATCAAGGTAGATTGGGAGAGAATTAGAAGGGATGACACGCCCATTAGGCCGGACACACTCTTAGTCTGCTCCCACTGTACAGATAACGGCGCAAATGTTGGCACTTGAGCAAACCGCTCCAAATCTGACTAAAAACATCAGTACCCGGTCCATCTCTGTTTAAAACATTCACTGTGAGCTAAGGACGCACATGTGAGCTTAACACTGAACACTATGAGAAGCGGCCGACGCACAGTGCATTGCACGCCAACCCCCATGATGGGAGTATTTTCAATACACAATGCATTGCATGCTTCGCACGCCAACCTCCGTATTGGGAGTATTTTCAATACACAATGCATTGCGTGCATTGAAAAAACGTGCAGTTCAGACCATCACAAAATTCACAATTTACTTTTTCAACACACCCCATGCATCAATCTGCCGGAAAAAAACAACAAGGGGTTACTTCTGACATTTTTACGATGATATTGTGAACTGTCATTTTCCCATTAACAATATTTTAAAGTATTGTTAGAGTACGTTGAAACACCTAGTATATTATCTTCTTATTTTGTTTCAGATTTTTGTCTGCTTACAGAATGAATTACCGAATGACCCACAGTTTCTTTCCATACTGTGGCAAGGAGTTTAAATTTGTAGACGACAATGTTGACGAAGTATGGGCATCGATGAAGGCTAAAGATAGACGGATGTTTAATTTTGATTTTGATACATTCACGTACAAACAATATTTTCGGAATTATGTAAGAGGGATTCGAGTCTACCTACTTAAGGATCCAATGGACACGCTGCATCAATCTAGGAAACGATATCAGAAGTACAAGTTTCTATTATTGCATGGTTCTTTTTAGCTTAGTTCTTGCAGTTCCAAATTGCCTATGAAACTAGTTTATACAAATATATACTCAAGCAGTGAACACTTCAGAAATTAAAATAAAATGATCAAAAATATAATAAATACTGTAATTATGTTATCCTTTTTTTTTATAAAAAAGGGATCATAGAGAGTTAGTTTTTTTGCCACCATTTTAAAATGGATGGAGATATGACCATAGATTTAAATAAATACAAAACATCTTCAACTTTAAAGACTTTGAATCCCAACGTCCTTTGATGTCATCACAAAAATCCCGGCCATTGTACATGCTTAAAATCCCAGCACTATTTTGTCTAATAACCAGTACCGGTACGTCACAAAACAGTTTATATCTAAATCATTTGGACCAATTTTCATGATTAAAAAATATTTTATTTGTAATTAGCTCCTCTAAAACATTATGTATTGGAAAAAGGCTAGCAAGCTTTAAAATATATTCATAGACAAAAAAAGTAGCCTACTTAACGAATAATAAATACAGTACGACCTGTCACATACGGACCCTACCATAACCGGACGCATCTTCAAACAAATTTTCGTATTTTGGTTGCCGCGTCTAGTCTATTCTTAGCGGGCTGTGACCTTGAAACGGTCAATGACTCTCTCCCCGAAAATCACAACTTTAAAAAAAAAAACTGATGTAGTCATTAGCGTTCCTTTACGGTACTGTAAGTAAAACTTAATTTATATTTTACTCAGGGATTTACTGGTGCCAGAACGCACAGGAACGCAGTTCCAGTACTGCTTTTTGTTATTTATTTTTACGTTTTGTTTTAAAGTAGCACTGGACTATCTACCCCCTCAATCACACTCATTCAACACTCGGTTCAGAATTTTACGTCCTCCAATTAATGCACACAATGCATTGCATGTTTCGCACGCCAACCCCGCATTGGGAGTATTTTCAATACACAGTGCATTGCAT
>JAGFPH010002075.1:26381-38478 GCA_018207615.1 Philaenus spumarius | reverse complement strand
TTGCCTGTAGGCAACTCCCCAAACAAATCAACTGCTACTAAATCCAAAGGTTTTTCTGGCAAAATGTTAATCATTAGGCCTTCTTGCTTTTTATTACTGACTTTACTTTTTTGACACAAATCGCAAACTTTTAGCTTTGTTCTGATTACTTTTTCAAGTTTTGGAAAACTAAAGATTTCCCTTAAAATACGATAACATTTTCCACCTCCTATGTGACCATATCTTTCATGACAATCGTCTATAATGGTATCAATCATCTTTGTTGGTACACATATCTTGAAAGTATCCATTTCATTATATTTCCTAAATAAAACATCCTGATATATTACAAAAAATTTCTTTAGTCTATCATAATTTTCACCTTGTTCTAACAAACTTTTTATTATTCCTTGATATTTAATGTCAAGTCTTTGTTCTGCAACTAAATTTTTAAACAATTGTTTCATGGTCTTATCTCTAAGTTTAAGTTGTTTATCTAACTGTAGATTGTAAATTTTGATCACACCCTCTTCATTTTTTCTTACTACCTCTTGGTTATCAATTCTAGATAATGCATCTGCAACTACATTATCTTTTCCAGGACAATACTCAATTTCTAAGTTGTACTCCTGCAAATACAACATCCATCTTAACAATCTACCATGAGTGAGTTTACAATTCTTTAAAAACATTAAGGCCTTGTGATCAGACTTTACAATTATTCTATTGCCTAAAATAATAATAATAATAATAATAATAATAATAAATGTATTTATTTCCTCAATCTGCTACAAATTAATAACAATCATTCTTTTTTTATACATAATTAAACAAAAGTCACCAAAATACAAAAATAACTAAACACATGTCCAAGTTCAAACACTGAAATAAACTTGCCAAGACTGATGTCAACGTAACACTAAATACATAAAAAACTAAATAAATATATTATAAGATTTACACAAACAAAAATAGGAGTATTATACATACAAAAATATAATAAAAACAAAAGAAATATAGTCTTACTTATATTGATCAGTCAAACAAAACTAAAGAACAAAAGAATGTTGGTGTATACAAGATTATCAAAACTATAAACTACAAACTACTTAGAATTTTAAACTATATATGTTTTATACAATCAGAATGAGAAAATTTAGGGCCTTCAAGGCATTTTGCCCATTTGAAGGTTCCTATTTCTTAATATTGTTGTTTTTTAAGAAGCGTTCAGATAGTGAAAGTAAATTACTACTATTTTGAATTATTTTTTCGGCCACTTTAATAAACTTTTAAATCATATTATAATTTATTGAATTCAAACTAATAATTGTTAACTAAAATTTGGTGCTTCCAATGTAAACACTATTCCAAAGAACAATATATCCATAATTAGAAAAAGAAAATAAACTAAACATAATAAATAACAATTGGTAACTCATGAAAGTACAAGTATTGATGGAAAAAATACACAACAAAAGAAAAGCATGTAAAAAAGTTAAATAAAATAAAAACAAAAAATAAATAAAAAACACATCTGTACTACTTTTGAATGTCAATTAAAGAATCAAGGTTCTCCAATGTAAACAGCCATTTTTTTAGCCTCTTCAAAAATAAGCTAATGCCATGTAATTGCTTGATTTCATTAGGTAATCTATTGAACATTCTAGGCGCCATAAAATTTATGGTTTTAGTATAAAAAGTGTTATTAGGTTTTGGTACTTGGAAATGATTCCTTGTTCTTAATTTTTGATTATACTCTATTGAATTTTGAGGTAAGTTACCACTTTTGCAATAAAAAATTTTTAAAACTTTGTATACAAAAATATATTTAATTGGCAAAATTTTTAAATGTAGAAAAAGAGGACGCGAATGAACAAATTTACTTTTCCCTAAAATTAATCTGATTACAAAATGTAACTCCTAAATTTTTTACAGGCGAAAATTATGCTTAATAATTCTTTCTCGGTAATAGTGTATCTAAGTTCAAAATCTTGAAGGCTTCTACTTGCAAAAGCTATTACCATATGTTCATTATCCCCATTAATTTGATATAAAACAACCCCCAAAGCTAAATCAGATGCATCAGTATTCATGTAAAATTCCTTGTTAAAATCAGGATGCTTTAAAATTACACAATCCAAAAATTCTTCCTTGATTTTGTTAAACACAGTTCTCTCCTTATTACCCCAGGACCAGTCTTTACTGAGTTTATTGTTTCCTAGCAAATGCTTAAATTGTGCAGTTAACTCTGCATAGCCACGTCTAAATTTTCTGTAATAATTGCACAGTCCCAAAAAACTTTGTAGTTGTTTTAAGTTTCTTGGTTCTGGAAATGACTCTATAACTTTAACTTTATCTGGGTCAGCTCTGATGCCTTCCTCAGAAATAACGTACCCCAAAAAATTTATCTCCCTCATACAAAAACTTGATTTACTTAATTTAATTTTAACATTGAACTGTCTCAATCTATAAAAAAGTCTAGCTAAATGTTCAATGTGTTCTTCAAAGGTGCGTGACGCTATGCAGATGTCATCTACATACACAATTGCAAATGATAGTACATCTGGCCCCATGACATGAGATAACCCTTTCTTGAATATCGATGTACTTACATTAAGTCCAAACGGTAGTCTTTTGAACTGTAAATTTCTCCCATTGAACGTAAAAGCTACATATTTCCTACTATTTTCATCTAACTCAATTTGCCAAAACCCACTCACCAAATCTATACTAGTAATATATTTAACCCCCTCAAATTTCTGAAGTAAGTCGTCGATATTCTCAGGTGCCTCCCTATCAGGAATAATAAGTTTATTTACTTGCCTAGCATCTAAACATAATCTAACAGAACCATCCTTTTTTATTACACATACCAAAGGGTTAGAATATTGACTGTTTGATGTTTCAATGATATCATTCTCTATCATTCTTTCTATTTCTTTGCCTACGGCATCTCTCTTAGAATGAGGCACTGCATAAGATTTATTTATAAATGGTACACTATTATCAATGTTAAGTTTTGCTTTAAAATCTAATATTTTTCCTGGTGTGTCAAAAAAAATATCCTGAAAATGGTTTAACACTACCCTTAATCTTTCTCTATTATCTTCCCATTCTAAATTTGTGTTTTCCATCACTTTATCTACAATGTTTTCCCATTCTACGTTATTTAGTTCGGAATTATCATCATGCACTACCTCATTATAATATGCACAGGCTGTATCTTCTAGTTGACAAAACAATTCACCCTTATTTTCTATTTCTGAAAACACTTTAGGCTCTATTTCTTTACATATTTTCAAATTATACACACAAGATTCTTTTAGCCTACTAATGAACTTCGTTGAAATTTCTACATTATTTACTTTCAAATTAATCAATTTATTTTCAAAATCTATTTTAGCTTTGCTATTCCCCAAAAAATCACATCCCATAATAAAATCTAAATTCAACCCCGTTACAACAAGGAAGTTCATTAATACACTTGTATCGCCTATTTGTACATCTAAACAAATCTGTTTCGATACTCTTTTACTCCTGACACCAGTCACTCCCATTATAAGTAAGTTCGATACTGGCAACTGCATGAGTTTGTATTTACTTAATTTATTTAATCCATTAAAAATATTTTCATTAATTACGGTTATCTCTGAACCTGAATCTACAATGCATTTATAATTTCTATTTAAAACTTTAATCTCAATTTCTATAATTTCACCTTTAATGGGTTGTGACTTAATGTCAGTGTAATTACTCTCGTCTATTAGTACATCTTGATTATCTAAACTAAAAACTTCTTTTGTTCCAGTCGGCCTATCATTTTCATTGGACAATAGCATCCCAGCCGAACGTACTATTGTCTCCTTTCGTTTCCCTTTTGCTGATCACCGTTCATCTGCCTCGGCATAGGCCTACCATTAGTGTAACCTTGTTGTGGTACATTACCCTGAAAATTTCTATTTTGTTGATACCCCTGCGTAGGCATTTGATGTTGTTGCTGCATATTTCTTTCAAATTGTTGTTGTGGCATCCTATTATGAAATTGCCCATTATTATTATTATAGCCCTGTGGAAACCTATTGTTTTGAAATTGCCTATTGTTATTGTTTTGGTATTGTGGCCTATTCTGATTTTGTGAATTGTATTTAATTTCTTGTATTTGCCTATTATTCCTATCAAAGCTATTCTGTTTATTGTTATCTTGTACATATTTATTACTCTCCTGCCAATCCATAATTATTTTTTCAAGTTTACTAAGGTTCTCAGGTGCCGCAGCTAAAATAACTACCCTTAATTCATCCGGCAATTGTTTCACTATGTGACGCGTAAAAGTCTCCATTGACATAGGTGGGTCTAAGAACTGCGTTTGGTGATGTAACCTAATGATATAGTTATGTATATCTTTGATAGGCCCTGTATATTGTTTTCCTAACATTATTTTCATACGTAAGTTTTCTTGCTTGTCTTGCGACCAGAATCTCTCTAGAAACGCAAGTTTAAAGTCCTCAAATCCTAACCATTCTTGGTTATGTACATCAAACCAAGTACCTGCCTCTTCCTTAAAATATTTCCTAATGAGAACTAATTTATATTCCCATTTTTCATTTCTATACCTATTAAAGGTATCTAAAGCCTTAATAAATGTCTTAGGGTGTGGTTCCCTCTTTTCATGAAAAAAATCTGGTATTATTGTTTCATTTTTAGCCTCTCCTAACATAACTACAGATTTAGTTTCTAACCTAACCTCAAACTCATCTCTAAGTTCCTTAACATCTTTCTGTACACTATCTATTTCAGAATTTAATATTTCTACAACTTTACTCTCAACTTGTTCATATTTCCTATCCAATTTCTTAATCTTATTATTAGTATTTACTAAATTTTCATTAACTTTTACAAATTTCTCATTAACTACATCCCTAGCTTTAATAAGTTTATCATCAACTGCCTTAAATTTACCCTTCATTTCATTTGAAACTGCTTTGACTTTTTTATCAGTCTCTACTTTATTAACTTCAAATTTCTTTGTTAAAGTACTTACTTCTACTTTTAAACTATCAATTGCTACTTCATTTTTCTTGAATTTAGAGTTTAACTTAACAAAATCATCCTTAACTTCCTGTCTAAACTCACTGAACTTATCCTCAAATTTCTGATTTAATTTGTCAAAATCTTTTTTAGAATCATCAATCTTTTTACTTAACTCATCAGATTTCTTTTCTGAATTTTCAAATCTACTATTCAACTTATCAAATTTACTGTCTGAGTCTTGTTTGGTTTCTATTTTAGAATTTTCAAAGTCTTTTCTAAATTGTTTCAAAAATTCAAACATATCCATTTCATTACTTTTTGATTTATTGCTACTATCTACATATGTATTATCCATTTCTCTATTATTTTCCATCTTTGTAACAGAATTTACTTCTGCATTTACCTTATTTTCATTTTCTAAGACATTATCATTTGTTGAATGATTTAATATCGAAATACCAGAATCATCTAGTTCTGCCATCGTATATTTATTAATTAACCCTTTATAAATTTTATTTATTAACCTTAAAAACTTTAAAAATTTTTTCAAAATCTTGAAATACAGCCAACCACTATGTTTCCATTAAAGTCATCCTTCCCAGTGTTTTCGTTTATGGTAAAGAAGTTCGGGCGCCATTTTGTAACGTGCTGCCACCTTGCAAGCCGTTTACAAACAATTTATTAATAGAAAACAAAAAAAAATGAAAAATAAAAATTTAATTTTGACAAAAATATTTCTAAGTTATTTTTAAAATAAAAAAAATACCTTTACTGTGTAACAATTATTTATTATTTCCTATCTTCAATCCATTTATTTATTTATTTAATTAAATTATCATTTTAAAATATTACAACACCTTAATCCCAATGAAAACCAACAAACATAACCCCAAAATTGAAGTTAGGTTATGTTTTGATCATATCTGTTACTCAACAGTTGATCATTGAAATATCTGTTACACATAAAACTGTCTCATCTATGACTACAGTTCTCCGGTTAAAAATGGACTCGTCCAGAACCATGTTGATCACATAGCAACTTTGGCTCCAAACCGCCTCGTTTACCAAAGACTGCCGCCATTTTGTATCACACAAAGAAAAACTAAAAAACTGAATTTATAATTTAAACAAGGTTCATTACCATAAAGTACTTCTGGAAAGGATAAAAACTCAAATTAGAAAGTCATAGTAGTTGGCATTAATACTTTACTGTATCATTTTAAATTGCAAAAACACACACATTAATAATTAAATCAAATTGGCAAATCATCATCTCAATTATCGCAATCAGACACTCAAACACACACATTTACTATTAATAATTTCATCTTAAACATACAACAACTTATATTGATAAATATTCAAATGCAGACTTGGTTAAATTAATTTACTACTTACGATTCTTTGTTTTATAGTGCACTTTAAAAAAAAATATGAATTTATAAAAGAGAAAAGCTTACAACACAATCTGATTCAATTTAAAAATATAAAACCCCATAACACTTTTATTCGTCGCACTCTATCCACGTTGATTTTAGTTTACTGAGACGTTCGTTGCACAATCCTTACGTAAAATGCATAAAGGACGCCACGCCATGATTCATACTTCCAAAGTTATCACTTTTGAGACAATTTACGAACAATTTTCACATTTTAGTTATCGTACGATATACGGCACTGTTTTTACTCCTCTTTAAACATATTTAAACGGTAGCTGTACTTTAACTACCGCAAATAAGCACTTGTTAAAACATTTCGCTGGACTAACTGCAAAACATGTCTGCTCTGTACTGGATCACTGTTGCAAGTGGGAAGAAAGGCTCCTTCTTCCTCGTTCTTTTTTCCGATCACGCCATGTCACGTGATACAAACCAGGAGACACCAATGGGAAGCTGTTCTCCAGGGGACCGTAAATCTGCTTCCCTATAACGACCTTTGAATGTTGCCAACATCTCGGACAAAAATTCTGTCTCTATCATAGATGAATCACACAGGCTTCTAACATTACATATCAAGTTTATTTCTTACGATGTCTGAAATAATCTTTCAATATTTATTCATCACTGTCTAAAAACTTAGTGGACCATAGCTTCAAACCCTACAATACCTTTTAAATGTTTTTCATATTTTGACACATCGTGAAACATAATTTAAATATTTAAACAAAACTGAAATTAAATATGAAGTTAATATTATGTTTGATTTATTCTGAATTATCAATTAATGTCTGCATTTCCCTTTGAATTTCTATGTTCATTAATATTATGAAATAACTAAATCTTTTAAATTAGGCTAATGTCCAAAATTTACCTTATGACCCTTTTTACGTTATACTACTATTTTGATGTTTAAAAACCCTGAAACTCACATGTATTACAAAGAGTCCCTAAATTCTTCATGAGTTTTTGGTTTCTTATTATATTGCTTTTGTATATTTTGATATAGCAAGTAAGAATTTACAATGGCGACTTCCAGCAACTAAAAAAACATTTTTTCTGTACCATTTCTTAGTGCATCGCTACACTGGAATGAGGTTCCGAGATATCCCGTAATACGCGCTAGCGCACTCCCCGTAATGGCGCCTGGTTGCTGGTTGACAACCGAAATTCGATCGTAACGAGCAATGTTGTGCAACCAGTAAATCAAGTAGTCAGGCCTACACCAAAATAACATCGCCATGCACTCTTACGGCAGTTTGGCGAACTAGATTACTCAATAATAATAAAAAATTGATTATACGAGATTTCCCGTAATACGCATGCAAAGGGTTAATATTTTGTAATTATATAATTGCAATATATTAAAGTTACACACATTTTTAATAGTATACATGGCGTAAATTACTGTACAACTCTCATCTGGTATTATTGCAGATGACAAGCTTGTTTACCTTCTTCAAAGTTTTTTACAATTACCTGGAAATTTTTCGTTTTCTGTACTTTTCAAGAGAAACTACATCAATTTTATGCATAAAAATGGACTTAAATAGGCTACAATTTCATATGTATTCTGCCTTTTTTACAGGACTTTCGGCACAAATTTGCTACATTCGGTCGTACTTACTTTTTGTTATGAGTTAATTTTTAATATAACTCGATGATTTTCAGCATTCTTAACCTTTAACTAATATAGCCTAGAATAGTAATTTCCGGAATTTTTTAAAAATGCGAGAGCTGTCTGGCTGAAGCTGGTAAGACAATATAGTTATTAATTTATAAATCTAGTTAATGATGGCTCCTTATTATTCAGTTATTCGTTTTTATTATGAGAAAGATTTTTATTTTGTATTAGTAAGATTAGTTTATGGTATATTTTACACTATGTTCATTCCGTGTTGGCTTCTATTTTGTTAGTTATTATTGTGTTAGTGTATAGTAATTCGTAAGAATATGCATGGGCGCACATATGATATTTTCTAGGGGGGGGGGGGGGGGGGGAGCCGGGGGGGGGGGGCTTAACACGTTCACTGCTAAGGACGCACATGTGAGCTTGACACTGAACACTATGACAAGCGGCTGATGCACAGTGCATTGCGTGCTTCACACGCCACCCCACGTAATGGAAGTATTTTCAATACACAATGCATTGCGTGCTTTACACGCCAACCCCCGTATTGGAGGTATTTTCAATACACGATGCATTGCGTGCTTCACACGACAACCTCCGTATTGAGAGTATTTTCAATACACAATGTATTTTAAGCCAATGCAATACGCCAATTTTAAGCCTATATGCTATGGACTCACATGTGCGTACGCTTTAAAATATTAGTGATTATTACGTAGAAAGGTTCAAAAATAAAAAATAAAGTAATTTCTACTCATTTAGGCTATAAATATAAAAAATAAAAGGTCAGCTCCTAGCGTAGGAAATACGAAATTTGCTTAGCAGTGAAAGTGTTAAGAAGAACTCTCCCCTCCGTCGGCAAAAGGAGTCTAGGGATATTTTTGACCTCCTCAAGAAAACTTTTAAAATTTGGGAAGCCAATTTGGCTGTTCAGGTGAAATATTAACCCACACACGGCCCCCCTCTGCCCATAGGTGTGGGTGCCCATGAGAATATATGTTTATGTTTTCATTTTAGTGTCAACCTGGCTGACGGTCATTAACAAAAAGTGTTTGTTTGCTTGATTACTTAGTAGTATATATTATGAGTATGTATAAATAAAATCACATTTTTCATTTCATTTCATTCATAAAAACATACTGCACTTGGGTACTGAAACCCATAAACACATATGTGGGTACTGAACTTGTTCAAAAGTAATACAAACGCTAATGGGAGAGTGAAGCAAATTCAAAATGAATAAAATGTACAATCTTGAACATCAGAGGGTTTACCAACAATTTCTGAAAGAACCCCTACAGCACATATGGTGTGTTCTAAATGTTCACAGCCGTAGCTCCGATACAGCCCCAGGGTGGCTAGTGATATGACCTTTTGAAATTCCCTGACATTTCCCTGACTAAATAACTTTTTCCCCGACCAATCTTAGAAAAAGCACAAACAAAACCATGCTAATTTTATTTTAGTAAATCAATCAAATTATATTGGTGAGCAAATCAATTTGTAGGGAATTAATTAAATATTTAACTAAACACGGTAATATTATAACAGTTAAATATTTAATACTATCTATGTTACTGTACCAACCACCAGCAGTTGCAAATTGCACATTTATGACTATAAATATTAAATTAAACAATGAATTACTCAAATTATATTTTATTATATTATAACAAAAGAAATAACTAACTGGTTTTTGCAATCGAGCTAATGGTACAGATTTGCATTGAATATTTAATTAATTGATATGAAGATACCAAAATTCGAAAACATTTAATAATAAAAGTAACATTTTTTTAAGACAGCACGTTAGGGAAAAATTTCAATATGTAGTTTTCTTATTGATTAATTTAGAAGTTCATCTTATCTTTAATGTTTATTTTCTCAATTAGAAATTGTATTAATCTATGATTTTAAATAGTTATTTTTAACTATTTTCCTTAGAAATGTTATTTTTCCCTGACCTTAACCAAAATTCCCTGACTTTTCCAGAAAAGTAAAATTCCCTGACTTTTCCAGGTTTTCCCTGTCGCTAGCCACCCTGCGAGCCCGCACCGTTAGACTTATTATTCAATATGAGTAGGATACATTAAATTGATTAGCTTTTATTTTTAAACATAATATACTATACATAATCATAAATTAGGCTACTATATTATTTGTCAAAATTCATGGTTGAGGTTAAAGCAATGGAAAGAAAAATACAATACACCAATCTTGTGGAGAAGAAAATAAACACACAATCTACTTATCTAAAAGTTTTATCACATTTTTTTAAAGTTAAGAACTACAAAGTGATAAGAAAAAAAACATTTCAATTCTTCTTTTAAGAGTATTGAAAATATAACTGTTTCTTAAAAACTAGGTGAAGAAACAATTCAAACAATACAAAATACAAAAGAAGACAATACAATCTTTATACAGAAAGAAAACATAATAAAAGGAATTGTTAGCGGTCTTGTAGACGGCGTTTTTAAAGATAAACTGGTAATGAAAAAACTGGTAAGTGTGCAGGAATAATCTGAATTTCTTGTTTGTTTAGTTGTTGAACTTGCATTTGGAAAAATCCATCTCTGGGTGTTGAGACATAAACCTGTAACAAGTTACACACATTTAGCTTGGGTAAAATGAGTACAAAAGAGAATATGTAGGAGTCCATTAAGACTTGTAAAATGTTTCTTAAAGGTAAGGAGATCCCTTGAATAAACCCATCTAACAAGTGATCTGCCCTACCTAAAAAACAATATTCCAATATATTGTTGAAACTGTCTGAAGCTTTACATCCCAAAACCAGGCCTGCAGAATATGTCCGAACGCCCGAACGAGGTTCGGGGGAAATTGGGACTGAGCTGGGGAAATTTTGGCCGGGAAAAAATCCACCAAAAATAAGGAAAATATAATTATTTTGGGGAAAAATAGATAAGAAATGAATGGGTACAAAGGTCAGCTTAATCGGTTTGTATGATACATATACAAACACACACACACAAAGTGTGTTGTCTGCTCTCTGCTGCAAGTTGCAAGTCGGACAGGGTTCCTATCTAAGTTTCACCGCACAAAATGTCGTACGGTAGGCCGCGATACGACATTAATCTTAACCGCACAAAATATCGTACGGCCGAGCCGCCGATACGATATTTTTATGCTGGTTGATGATTGGCAGTTTCCTGATTCTTCACGGGCGTTCAAATACATTCGTTGGGTATTAAAAAATAATTTTCATTACACTGTCTCAAAAACAGCTGTATTACGGGTCGTTTTGAGTCTCTAAAGATAGCTTTTTGCGGACTAGTCCGTAAGATTTTACGGACTCGAAAGGATGTCAAAACTTATCTCAATAACAAATCAGCTGTTCTGATACTTTAAAATGCTTCAACAATATATTGTATCATTCTCCAACAGCAGCAACTGTACTATTAATATCAATTTCAATAGGGTATGTAAAATGTTCTTTCTATAACTAATGTTCTCGTTCGATTTGTTTGGCAAAGTAAACGTTCCTTTTTTTAATCAAACTGTTTTGGCTATATTTTGTATTTCCTGCTATAATATATGACAATGTAATGAAAAATATTGTTCGTAACTCGTCCTAAATAGTAGTTTTTGTGACTTAATCGAATTTCCGGACTCGTAACGAAAACTACTATATTATGATACCGGTATGCAAATTTTGATTAGTTTCATACAAATTGTATTACTCAAGCGATTAGAATTAAATAATATTAAACCAAATTATACGATACTTAACTTAATGTATAGGTATTACCGATTTTTTTAAATTTTCTTTTACCGAAATTCGAAATCAGTCTTTATCAGTAAAATGCGTACAATGTGATGTGCGTACTCATTTATTACTTCGGCTTGCATTAAAATGCTGAAGTATTGAAATGATGCGATGATTTTTTGTGTCAGTTTTCCTGTAGTACACACGGTATAAGCACTCACAGACGTCGTAGAAAACTTCTGTTGGTACCAAAAACTTCGTAATTTTTTTGCGGAGAGTTGAAAAGCTTTTGAGCTT
>JAGFPH010002074.1:200617-220634 GCA_018207615.1 Philaenus spumarius | reverse complement strand
TCGGTAGTTTTGAAGAAATCGTGATTTAATAACTTTGATCCCCAAACAACCCTAAAATTCCGAATTTTTTCAAACCCTTTCTTAGTAAGCACCTATGGCCCTAGAGGAAGCTACATACCAAATTTCATTCAAATCCGTTCGGTAGTTTTTGAGAAATCGTGATGAGTGAGTCAGTGAGTCAGTGGGTTTTGGCTTTTATATATATAGATATATAATTTTTAATGACACTGCAAAACGTGTTCTGGGGACCATGATCGGTGCTCATTTACTACTCCCGTATAACGCCCTTACAGGACTGTATCACTCCGCCAGAGGTGTCGTAACCTTGCACACACAGACAGACAAACTCAGCCATGGCCTCGTTTCTTTACCTTTCATAGCGTCTCTCTTAACTATTTTAATTTATTATATTAACACCGCATCATTAATTATATATTACAGTCGTGTGACTGGCTGGAGCGGAGTGAACGAATCGTGTATCAAGATGTGCGAATTCACTGGTTGGAGGTCGTGTTTGAAAAGGGGATTTGAAAATTTTGCCAGCTAAGTAAATTGTTCGCTGAAAGTTGTAAATTGAGATTTGAAAATGATTCGACCGCGCAACTGAAACGCTGACCTGAGTTGAGCGAATTTCCAAAATTACGTTAACATCGAAATTTGTAGTACCTTTTTACTTTCTCCACCCTATACGTAGTATATGGAGAAAGTATTGTTTTCGTAAAAACGTTCGAATTTGAATTTTCAGTTGAATTATCTGTTTTGGTGCTCCCAGAACCCCAAAAAATTGTTTAGTGCAATTATCTGTGTTGGTGCTCCCTGAACCCAAAAATATTTTTAGTGGAATTTTTTGTTTTGGTGCTCCCTGAACCCAAAAAAGTGTTTTTAACGTGGTGTCTGTCTGTCAGTGTGTCAGTATGTATACACGACCAGAGGGGACACTATTGGTCCGATTTTCATGAAATTTGGTATGTAGGTACTAAACCCTAATATCTCCAGGCGTTTTTTTCATTTTTTGGAATTTTTAATTTTTAAGGGTAATTTACCCCTAAAAACCAATAAAAAACGACAAAAATGCAAATTTCTCAAAAACGGCTCTAACGATTTTGATCAAATTTTCAGTATTTATAGTGCTTAAGATGCCAAACAAAATGACACCATCCGCTTTTATCAAAACTTCGGCGTTTCATAATTATGGGGAAATGTTAAAAAATAAACAAGTTTATGTTGTCAATCTAGCATCACGGCAACGGCCGCAAGGGATAGCACAACGGTAGAGAAGACGGCCAGTAATTCAAAGGTCGCGCGATCGAATCCCGCCTGGGACAATAACTTTTTTATACGATTGACGTAGGTAGAATATTATTTTTTTGTTTTGTTCTAAAAAGTAGTAAATAAAATGGTTAAAAACAATATTATTTTGACTACAGTAAGTTGGGAGAAAGTTTGTGTCAGTTAACTGATACCGTTTATTTCTAGTAATAATTGTAAAAGTAGAGGAATGACGCTTGTACCGTTCGAAAAACTGTGCCATAGGTGGTAAAATAAAATAAACTAGGCCTAACCTAAAATTGTGTTCCTAACCTGGTTATCCTAATCAGCTGTTTTATCTGTTATTTTATGCAGTTGGTTGCTGTGGCAATGAATAGAAAAAATTGTGTGCTTAAGACTACAAAAGCAAACTTTTTAACACAACTTACGAAATGAGGAAGCACAATGTCCATTTCAGAGATATTACCATTTAAAGTTGTGTTAACATTAACGGGTTAAGGGTCGGCTCTAGTAAAACAGAAAGCAACCTGCGACTCCCTACAGCGGCGGTATGTTACGCGGACATTGCTCATCCTAAATCCATTTAAAACCCACAATTATTAAAATAGCGGGTTTTTTTTAAATACCAAACTCTTGGGGACAAAATTCTTCATCCGAATGGCTTGGTAATTTTTCGCTATAATTAATAGTTACAACGTAAAAAATATTTAAAATCATCCTATAGCGGCGGTAGGTTACGCGGACATTGCTCAGCCTAAATCCATTTAAGGCTCTTCTTTACCTTGAAGAAAACTCCCGAGTGTACCGTATGATTTCAATGCAAAAGGCCTGACTCAAGCCGCAAAATCGTTGAAACATGCATTCGTAATACCGTGTTTCGGATTCTATTTATAAATTAATAATCTGGGAAACTACTTTAAGTTATAAAGAAGGCTTTATATTTTTTACGTGTTACCTTAAAATATGGAAATTATTGCTTAAAACTCCCAAAAAATTCGTTAAAAATAATCGATTTTTACTCATTTAAACTGTACATTAAAAGGAGTTGCCGACGATTTCTTTCAATTATGAGGTATAAGACAAAAGTACAAAGCCTTTAAGAACAATAATTTAAGATGTTTCACAACTTTTTAGGTTGAAAAACGGCGTCCGAAACACGGTAATACGAAGTGAATATTTTTGCTGTTTTACGCAAGGTATAGAAGACCCTTAAAACCCGCTATTGTTCAAATAGCGTATTAAAAAAATTACCAAAATCTTAGGGACGAAATTCTTCAGGCGAATGGCTTGGTAGTTTTTCGCTATAATTAATAGCGACAACATAAAAAAAATATTAAAAATCAATGTTTTAAATTGTTAATAAATATTAAACAAAATATTTTTCTTAATTTTTAAAAAGCCATTTGCATGCATATTGACCTTAGCTTTAAAATGACACATCGTTTATAATTTTCCGATCAAAAATAAAGGAAAAATTTGGATTTTAATTTAACATTGGTCTTATGGAGTGTGAGCCAACATGGCCGACAGCTAGAGCCGACCCTTAAGCCTAGGCTACGACGTAGGACAATCTGTTACACTTATATGCCCAACTCAAATATACTAAACTAGCATGTGATCGTGGCCTAACCGGCTAAGGCGCTAGTCTATGCAGATTGACTCTGCTGGTTCGAATCTCGGAAAGACCAACACCTTTTTTCAAACAGACGGATACACATGTGTACTTATATATAGTAGGGCGTTTCACAATAGAGTGTTTCAGAAAATGAGTGACGGTAAAATCCGATTCACCCGCTAGCGCCTATAGAATAAGCCTATGACGTAGGACAATCTGTTTACAGATACCGGCGCAAATGCTGGCGTTTGAGCAAACCGCTACTAACCAGACTAAAAACATCAGTACCTGCTACATCTCAGTTTAACACATTCACTGCCAAGGACGCACATGTGAGCTTGACACTGAAGACTATGAGAAGCGGCCGACGCACATTGCTTCGCACGCCAAACCCCGTATTGGAAGAATTTTCAATACACAGTGCATTGCGTGCTTCACACGCGTAACACCGTATTAGGTGTATTTTCAACACACAATGTGTTGCGTGATTCGCACGCCAATCCCCATATTGGGAGAATTTTCAATACACAGTGAATTTGCGTGCTTCGCACCCCAACCCACGTTTTAAAAGAATCTTCAGCACACAGAGAATTGCGTGCTTCGCACGCCAATTTTAAGCCTACGTGCTATGGACGCACATGTGCGTCCGCTATAAAATATTAGTGATTATTTCGTAGAAAGGTTAAAAAAATAAAGTAATTTTTATTCATTTAGGCTAAAAATATAAAAAATAAAAGGTCAGCTCCTAGCGTAGGAAATACGAAATTTTCGTAGCAGTGAACGTGTTAAGGGTGAGGTAAACATCCACTAGTTCGTTTGAAGGATGAGTCACATTAGAAAGCGGTGTTGGAAAATGTTTTTTTCTCCACTTACCCCTTTCCCCACACCCCCGGCCCATCGTGGCTCGGCTAGGCCAAGTGCCACGATTCCTGCAGATATCAGTACACTTATATACCCAACTCAAACATATTACTTTCCTTACCCTATACTAGGTAAGGTAAGTATTGCGATCGACCCAAAAATTCGATGTCGAGTTTTTATAATATCTTTACGTTTCAAGGCCCCCTGAGTCCAAAAAATGCATTTTTGGCAATTGGTCTGTCTGTGTGTCTGTGTGTCTGTGTGTGTGTGTGTGTGTGTCCGGAGTGCACAGGGCAAACGGCTGGACGGATCGAACTGAAATTTACAGGATATCTTCAAACACGTAAACAATTAAACCCATGTAAATTTGAAGCAAATCGGAGGCGGTGTCTTATCGTGGGACCAGTTTTTAGCACATTTTTGGTATTTACTCCAAAACCCCTCTAACGATTTTGATTAAACTTTGCTAACATACTCTACTCAGACCCCCTTAACACGCTATGTACGCTATATACCCTTAAAAATTCGTTGAAAAAAGTTATTACAAAAACGCAAGTTATTTTGTTTGTATCTCCGAAATGGCTGGTCCTATCGACTTGAAAATGGTCTCATTCGATTCAGCGTCCAAAAGAATGTCAAAAAAGATACACCACTCAACTTTTTCCATTTTTTCAAAAATTGACCCCAAAAACGCCCTTTTTGGGGGCAAAAATGACTTTTTTTAAACTAGCCGTGTTTGGTATCGACCTTGACATTTTTGGGGGTGAGAAATCGATTGAGACCAAAATCAGGTCCGTGGGATTAACCGTTTTGAAGTTAGTACCGCTTTCTTCGAAACGGATACTCCTATTAACTCGAAAATGGTATCATCAATCTCTCGCTCGAAAAATTTGGTAATTGATACAGCATCTATTTTGGTAAGGAAAGTTGTGTGATGTGCACACCAGATGTTTTTTTAGTGCGCCTATAGAAAGAAGCACTTCTGGAAATATTTAGCGTTGTTTCCGTTTCTTTCAAATTAAATTACCACTTATTTTTATTTATTTGTCAAATTATTCTACCGTTTAATAGTTGAATTGTTTAATGCACATGTTTACTTGTAAGGGATGCACATGTTTACTAAATACTTATCATTGATTCAATCAAGCTTCTTCTTTGCCCTTTCCCACTCTTTTCCTCTTAGCGTCAAGGTATGCGTTAAGAATTTCGCGTACTTATAGTGAATTCCAATTAATTACGTGAAAAACGAGTTGAATTTCGTTATTGTCAACTGGAGTAACTTTGGCGCAAATCTTGGAAAAAGATAGTTTGATCTGCTGTTAGTTACCAAATAGAGCTATCGACTTGGTTGTTGTGATAAACGTTAAAAGTAACATTTCAAAATACGTGTTTATTACTTTTGTAGAATGTTTTGTTTCATTGTATTTTATCCCCAACCCATTGTACAGTATCTATCTTCATAAACCCATGACCTACATAAACCTATAATTATAATTGGGGTATCATTGTCAGAAATCATATTTGGCCTTAGTTTTTAAACACATTTTATAGTTGCCTCAAAACGTAGAGAGACACCCCTCAGGTAGAAGGACCGTCCTAATCACCTATTAACAAAAAATGCCTTTGTTAGAAGTGGTCAACCGGGGGACTGCCGGCATTGACTAATATTCCAAGAAATTCTGTGTTACACTATAATTTGCAAACAATTGATACATTATTCCTACATTATCGAATGATGGCTCATTTTTTTCGTCTTACTTAGACGAATAAAAAACCATTTGAATCACAGTTCTACGACGTACCGTTACCGAAATAACAGTTGTCGCTTAACTTATTTAAATATTACCGAGTGATACTGAAAACCCCGTTATCTATGAGTCATGTTGTTCGTAAATGCCTGCCCTGTCTTCAACCATTAGTCCAGTCAAATTGTGCTTTTCACAGAAAAGTTTTGGTGTAGTTTTGGTTTTTTCCATTTTATAAGTTTTTTGGGGTGCTGAATCCGAATCTGAGGTTTGCCTACAAAATTTCGTGACGCAACATTGAAAAAATGCAAAAAAAAGGTAAAAAAATCTCATTTTTGAACGGGTTTTTTCTTATAACTCGAAAACTACCTATCAACTTTCCATAAATAACATTCCTATTCAAAATGAAAGAACATAAAATTTCCTACAAATTTTACGGTTCATTTTTTTTTCTCCGACGAACCGTTGGGGCTTAAGCGCTAATTGAAAATTGTCGTATTTCGGCTGTCACCGAAAAAACCCACTTTTTCACTCCAAAGCCCAAATTTATTATTAGCTTATTATTTTCTCCTACTTTTAAGTTGAATACAATGTAGACTGGTTTTAAATGTTCTGCCATCTCCAGTAATAAAAAATATTAGTTAAAATAATTAAAAAAAATAATATACCACGTTTTAAAAACGAACTAAAAAGTACAAAAAAAATTCTCCAACCCCCATTACAGATTTATAAGCCATACAGATGCCTAACCCCTTACAGATTGTTTCGAATATTTGTAATTGTGAATTTTTAATAGCTATGAAAATACTTGTAAGATTATAAACGAAAAGGTGGGACGCTTGCAATAGATAATTGATTCAGCACCCCAAAAAACATATAAAATGGAAGAAATCTAAACTACCCTAAAACTTTTCCGTGGGGGTCTCTTTTGAGCACAAATTGACTGTATTAATAGTTCAGTTTGTTTGTTGCTTTTCGCCCATGATGGTGAAAATCTGCATCTGGAGGAAGTTTTTAACAGCCACCAACCATATCAAATCAACTGTCCCAACCAAATATTTGGAACAGCTAATTTGATATGATATTTGGCCTGCCAACCATTTTCATGTATTATCTGTTCATTTGAACTTTCGACAGGATCGTTCGCTTGGTTACTATCACACCACGGACGCCACATCACAACGATATTCACTTGCGAAAAGCAACAAACAAACTGGGGGTCGAAGGCAGCATTTACCAACAAAATACCTACAACATGACTTATAGATAACTGGTTTTTCAGTATCACTCGGCAATATTTAAATAAGTTAAGCGACAACTGTTATTTCGGTAACGGTACGTCGTAGAACTGTGATTCAAATGGTTTTTTATTCGTCTAAGTAAGACGAAAAAAATGAGCCATCATTCGATAATGTAGGCCTAATGTATCAATTGTTTGTAAATTATAGTGTAACACAGAATTTCTTGTAATATTAGTCGATGCCGGCAATCCCCCGGTTGACCGCTTCTAACAAAGGCATTGTTTGTTAATAGATGATTAGGACGGTCCTTCTACCTGAGGGGTGTCTCTCTTCGTTTTGAGGCAACTATACATTTGGGACAATGTTAGCCCAATTAAAGGTAAGTTGACCAAATTTTCAAAAAATCTTAAAAATAAAATAAATAAGTTCTCAGTTTTAAAAACCAGTCAAAACACTCTTTGAAATACGCAGAGTTAAAAAAAATAGTACATGGAAGTTAATTATAAATACGAGGAATATAAGACAATGTACGCGAAGAAACACAAAAAGTAAATGTGTGCGATCGTGGGACCCCCACCTCGTCAGGAACGAAGTTCGTCACGCCTTTTCTTCAATTCTTTCACCAGCCTTAACGGCAACATACATCCATAATGTTTTTATATAAATATTTACTGTTATGTTATTATAATAAAGGTGTGGAATTAATTCTTTTAAGTTAGAGCAAAAGTGTTCTTAAATCAGAAATTTTTAACGATACAGGAGAAGCACTCAAAGTTTTGACAAACTTTGCATTGCAGTTTATATTATAATTTAAGAAAAGGGGCGAGATAGGCAATATGGTAGCACGTAAGTCAAGTGCTGTTTTGTTCTCAGTTCTTATTGACAAGCCATGATAGCTGAGTGGTTAGCGTAGAATCTTCCTGATCAGAAGATACTGGGTTCGAATCTCGGCTAGACCAGGTAACTTTTCATATCTGTGGTTTTGAGGGTAGGAGGGCGGAAGTAAAGCAAACGGTGGTTGGCTCGCTTCCAAGCTGACGGGATAAGACTAGTTACCTGGTCTCGGCTTGGGATGTTTTGCATAACTTTTATAAGATTATAAATATGTATGTGTGTATATATATATATTTATATATATTTATTATAAAAAACCACGAAAATTTGTTTTTGATATAACTTCGACTTTTTTACCATTGATGTTTTACCGCGAAACCATTGAAATCACAAACAATATATATTTTATTCATACAATAACAATTTGTTAACAATTTCTCACTTAAGCCCTTTTGCCCTAACTTCAAAGAATTATAACACGAAAGCTGAGATGGCAAACACAGTTAAATGTCTATTCATTGTAAATACATTCAGTAAACATAAAATGTTGGTCCGTCAGTCTAGGCCTAACCTAAAATTATTGTGTTTATGTTTAATTTATTTTACCTGTCTTAACGGCAACATACATACAATAATTTTAGGTGAGGCCTAGACTTAAAATTACTTTCTAGGCCTAACTTAAAATTTCAGCGCTTGACGATAATATCCGTACTACGCCGGACGGAACCGATCGTATAGCAACCAATTTGGTAAAAATGTAGTTTACCTTGTCAAACGATTTCTAAAGGAATTTGATATAACATGAAAGAACACATCTAACTGATTGTAGAAACAACAAAAATTTTCCCGGGAAATAATATTTGTAGGAGTTATGAAAGAAATAAAACTTGAAATTGTATAGGTTAAGTTTCGACTTTTCCGCGATATTTGACGTAATTATAACAAAATAAATCACTTCACATACACCAAACATGTAAGAATTAAATTAACTAAACAATATGAACCCCAAAAGTATCCACGAAGCAAGAAAATGTGAAAATAATGTAACAAACATAATTACGTAAACAAATGCATCAAACAATAGAAAGTACCGTTTAACTGCGTATTTAAAATGGAAATTAATCAACGTTGCCAAATCGAACAATAGGTTATTGTACTTATTAAGGTGTGTATAAATCAAGGTAACTAGATAGTAAAGGTTGCCTCATTTGAGAAATAATATTTCGTCGTATTATCACTTTATATAATTAGAATTTAAAAAAAAACTAGAGGACTTACCTAAACTGTTTAGTTACAGTATTTTGCCGATAACAGTATGATTATAATATTTGTATAATTATAATATTTCGTCGTATTATCACACTATTTATAATTAGAATGAGTTGCCTAAACTGTTCGTTTCTACACAAAAAAGAACAAGAACAATCCGGCAACGCTGTCAGGACGGTAAGAAAAACATGTCGGCACTTTACAATGTAAATTTTCATAACGAACTTTTGATTTGAAAGTGTTTAATGTTGTAAATGTTGAATATGGTTAAATATTGGTTTCCCGGTATCAGTGAAGTGTATAAATACTATATTTATTAAGAAAAAAGTTCAGGTTTGTGTGTTTATAGTAGTTTCGTTTGACAAGGTAAAGTAAATAAATACCACCAATTTGATAACGCTTTTTTGTTACGCGTATTTTCTATTTGTAATTGCCGTAGCAACCAATTAATAACGCTTTTTCTCGTTACGCGTTACATTTTCTATTTGTTAACTCCTACCGCAACCCGCGTTGAAGAACTTCGTTGCAAAAATGGGCAAAAGTTACCCCGGTTGACCAGTACTGTACAATCAAAATCGGTCGAATTTCAATCGCATGAGGTGTTAGTTATTGTAAATAAACACTAAACAGACGATGGGACCGCAAAGAAACCTCAGTTTTTATGTTAGCACAACTCTCTGCCATTGAACTAAAAACCTACAGACGGCAGGTGCGCGTAATTATACCATAATGTGCTGAAATGACCTGACCTTGTGTACGTGGTGGTTTGTGCACAATACTGCTGCAGAGCAAACGTACTCGAGTTAGAGGGGGAATGGAATCAAATGCGTGTGTGACACGCAGAATACACGGCACAGGTTGTTTATAGAAAATTGTTGAAAAATGTCTACAAACCACGCAGCTGAACCGCTGACGTGAGTTGAGCAAATTTCCCAAAATTATATGTTTTCCGGTTACAACCGACTGTTTGGAAAATTGGTCTCACGAAGGTGGTGAATAGCTGCCTGAATGTACGAAATATATTACGCTGTTTCTTTCCGATCGCAGCGGAAATGCTTGCTTGACGAGTTTACGAGCATTTTGAACTGTTTGGCTTCGCTTGCTTTTCGGGGTACTTTTACGGTATTTGACCGACTTTCAAGGAGGCAGACTTTATAAGGTCGTGTAAAATAGAATGTGCAAACAATCTCCTATATTATTTTGTTTGGATAAAATCCAAAGAGTTTCGTTTCAGTACGAAAAATCTTAACAATTGTTTACACTTATTACACTAGGCCGCCAGGCTGCGCCACTGGTGACTGTTGGCAACGCGTCCAGGGCAACCGGTGGAGCAGCCGCCAATCACTCACTCTTTGTTCGGTCCTAGGTTCTCGTCAGCCGAGCAGTCAGTTTTCAGTTTTCATATATATAATATGTTATAATAACAATTATATATGTTTTTGTTGGCAATTTCATAAAAAAAGGTAGGCGTTAATAACACTATCGCTGCTGGTGGGAAAACTTGCCCCATCTGTACTACGGAGTACATTTTGTTTCATTTAATTTAACAATTACTATTTTTTACTTTCTCTACACCTATGCAATAATCCCACGACATTAAACAATTTGTTTTTGAATATTAATTTGAAGAAGTCGCATGACCTGATCCGCAATAGCGAATGTCCTGGTTATACTTAACCATCATAACACGGTGTTTCAAAGGTCTCTCCTGCAATTTTGGGCTATTTAAATTACTTGCGTGTTACTTGTAGAGAAGAATTATCATTCAATTCAATTCAATTCAATTTATTTATCCTTTTGACAAATTTTACATTTTGTATAGGACAAGTCAGGTATCAATTAATTTTAAGTAAATAATATAATACAGAGAATATAAAAAAACAGAATAAACAAAACAACAAGGATATCCTACAAGTGAATTACAAAAGTAGCCTACATATTATTTTATTCCAAAATCCTTACTTAAATTTAAAGAAATTGAAATAGAGTATCAACACACAACACAGTTAAAATGAGACAATACAATAACTCAAAGCACAAAAAAAAGAAGAGATCACATCAATCACAAAATATCATCATGATGCAGAAACTCCTCCACCGAGTAAAAGGATCCAGACAATAGAAATTGTCTAAGACTGTTTTTAAAAATCCTATAGTTTGGGGAATTTTGAATGCTTTTAGGAAGCTTATTCATGAACTTTGCACCAGCTTGTGAGGGAAGTTTACTGTATAAATTTAACCTGTGCTGTTTGGCACGATACTCACAAGCTTGTCTGGTGCTGTAGTTGTGTATATCCATATTTTGGACATGATCACACTTAAATTTAAAAAAAAGCAACACTTCAAGTATGTAAATACATGGAAGTGTAAGTACTCCATAATTCTTGAAATAGTTTTTACAACTTTGTTTTTTATGTAGCCCTGCAATAAGCCTTATGGCTCTTTTTTGCAAGACAAACACTCTTTTCATGTTTTGAACTGATGAGTTTCCCCAAAGAAGAACTCCATAGTTCAAATAATGATACACTAGCCCATAATAGGCTGTTAAAAGTATCGATCTGCCACAGTATGGCTTCAAACTTCTCAGTACAAATATACCTGAGCTAATTTTTGCACTGATATTGCTAATGTGGTCATTCCAGTTCAATTTGTCATCAATTAGAAGACCCAAAAATTTTATTGATTGCACTTCTTCAAGTATACTATCACCTAGCATGACACTTGGTGTCAGATTTGAGCTATGCTTTCTACTGAAGTTTATGTACTTAGTTTTACATGGATTGATTGTTAAATAGTTTTCAGCAAAATACTGTCCAGTGGCATTGACTTGTATGAAAGCCTTCTGCTCCAATTGTTGAACAGAATCTGCTTGAAAACATAGTGTTGTATCATCAGCAAATTGAAAATCATCATGTTACTTGTTGGGAATTTGTAGCCTACTTTTATCCATAAAATAATTCAACAACTTGAGGTTTTTAAACATATAATTCAATCAATTTATTTATAAAAATAGCTGAAGGAATCAAAAATAATAAATAAACAAGATTAGATATGTGTAAATTTATTTTTATTTTCATCAATAAATTTCTGTCGAGAAATGAATTATCACTCCAACATTGTTTATTTGTACAGATCGATTACATTAATTTCATAACTTAATTTGGTGGCCGAACCGAATGGTGTCCAGTGTTAGTCTCGGTAAGATACAATGCCCGACTACTATTCTCCGTCACCCGTGGCTGCCGACGTGGTCGCTGGACAGGGCAGTCAGTATGTGGCGACGCCAGCGGCTGCCCTAATCTAATAGGCTCCATCACAATCAATGCCCGAGCAGTGTCATCAATGGATGCACCGACTGACGGCCTAGTGTTAGGCCCGTCGCAAATTGAACCCACTCCACGACTTCAGCCACGCGTGGGATCGTTTGCGAGAGCAGCGTAGGTTTCGTGTGCCCTTCACTATCGCGGATTTGCCGTGATGGGACGTGACGAAAGTTTAGTTGAAATTTTGCGGGCTAATCATGTGCTGAATGTCACAAGTCCTCCTGACTATATGAGGACGAAGATGAAGGGATGAACTTTGGGAGGGAAACTGGTGTAAAACTCGGTTTGGATGTTAAGTTTTTACTATCGTAACATTATCACCGGCTATAGAGGCTTATTACTAGTAATGCTCTCCCCATCTTATTTATACACTCCGTGGCTTAGAGGCGATGAAGGCTCCAGCTCAAAGTTGGAAAAATTGCGTATACAGTAGGCCTACGCGTATATTAATTAACTTTCGGACAGGGTAATTCTGTAGTTTCAGTGGGTAAAGTATGGTGGATTAAAATAAACATTTGGAAATGCTTCTTTAACCAGCTATCCGCCATTTTGTTTTTTATAGTAAATTTGTATTTCTAGAGCGCAAGATCCAACCAACACCTGTATTGCCGAATATCAGACAGACCGTGCGAACAGCACAGTCAGTGTTTCAGTTTCCCACATTCACGAAGAATGGAAAGTGATATCCGATTGTCCTTCGGTTCAGTCAGCGCAGGCGCAGATTGTCTCGTCTCCGTCATTACATTAACCATAATGCATCACGATACGGGTCAAAGTCACTACTCCTATAACATCATCCGTTACAATCAGGCTGCGGTGTATTGAAACTGAGAACATCCACTAAGTACTAATACAGTACATCAAACACCCCATTTATTTTGCAGTTTATCGTTTCATATTATTTATCATCCATACTAATATTATAAAGAGGTAAAATTTGTTTGTTTGTATGCATGTAGGGGGTAATCTCTGGCACTACTTTACCGATTGAAAAAAGAGTTTTACTAATGAAAAACTACACTATCCCCGAGTAACATAGGCTAGAATCTTTATATATAAAAGCGAAATACCACTCACTCACTCACTCACTCATCACGATTTCTCAAAAACTACCGAACGGATTGAAATGAAATTTGGTATGTAGCTTCCTCTAGGGCCATAGGTGCTTACTAAGAAAGGGTTTGAAAAAATTCGAAATTGTAGGGGGGCGTTTGGGGGGATCGAAGTTATTAAATCACGATTTCTTAAAAACTACCGAACGGATTGGAATGAATTACCGAACAGATTGGAGTGAAATTTGGTATGTACCTTCCTTTAGGACCATAGGCGCTCGCTAAGAGAGGATTTCAAAAATTCGAAATTTTAGGGGGTTTGGGGGGGGGTCAAATTTACTAAATCAAGATTTCTCAAAAACTACTGAACGGATTAGAACGAAATTTGGTATGTAGCTTCCTCCAGGGCCGTAAGTGCTCACTAAGAAAGGGTTTAACAAAATTCGAAAACTTAGGGGGGGGGGCTGTTTGGGGGTCAAAGTTACTAAATCACGATCAGTTGTCGCATTTATTTCACCAAAATAATTATGCAATATAGAAGCATTGCCGGGTCAGCTAGTTCATTTTGATAAAACCATTTTTTATTTCAGTATTTGTAAATTTAGTCGGAAAAATCTTAGGTTAGGCCTGGACTGACGAACCAACACGTGTATTTACATTTATTACCATAGCAACCGATCGAACAAAATAACAGATAAAACAGCTGTTTGCTCCAATATTTCCATTGTCAGCTGATTTCAAACTTTGAAGCAACTATTTGTATTCCTAACTTTTAGATTAGGTTTTTATTAAAGTGTAGACCTGAGCTTTGCTGGTTCTTTTAATGTTTATTATAACTGCTGTTGTAAAATATACGAAATAATTTGATTTGAACATTTAACATTATTTACCATCTTAGCTTTGGGGTTATTATTAATCCTACACATTTATTATAAGGAAAACATAACATGATTATGTGTATAGAAGGTTCCAACGGGTTGGCGTGCGGAGCACGCAGGGGTTTCCCCTAGTCATGAATATAATACTTCGTGCACGCAACTTTACCGCTGACGCGAGTTGAGCGAAATTATGTTTTTATGGTTTAGGGTTACAACCAACTATTTGGGAAATTGGTCTTCTCACGAAGGAGCTGAATATTATAGTTGTGGACAGCGTAACTCTGAACCAGGAAAAGGCTAGCGTCTAAGGAATGTACAGCGGATGTGAAGCGATCCTGATTCAGAGTTACGCTGTCCACAACTGTAAGTAGAATTTGTTTGCACTCCAGCAGCCTATAGTCTCGGCCCACGCGCTGCTTCGTTCCGCCAGTAGTCTGTGGTTCCGCTCGCAGGCAGCGGAGTTTGCATCAGTACCTGCCCCCCCCCCCCCCCACGTGGATTTGAACCGGGTACTCTCACGGTATTTTACGTTCTGTCCGATTCTGAAGGAACTTCTGGGGGATATCTTGGTTTTCTTTGTCTTTAACGTACTTCTTAAATACATTTTCCAAGTGACTTACAATTTCTGTTTACGAGTCCGTTTTGTTTTGGTGTAATCAAAACCATGTTTTTGCAAGTTTGTGATAATTTATTATGCACTTTATTTACACGATTTTTCTCGTAATTTGGTTCTGGAGTTAATGGACAGCAATCAAGATATTTGTTTATAGTTTTTTAGCCAATAGGTCGGTTGTTTTTTAGGTCACAGAAATAGTAAAAAACTGTTATGTTTGTCGTTGAAAAATTACATTTTTGTTTCTTGAAATGTTTTTTGTAAAGCTAGCTGTTTTCGAGATTCTTTACGTTAAAAATTTTAAACGTCGCCATTTTGAAAATATATGAAAATCGTTTTGGTTTTTTAGTACGTGGGTAAAAGATGTCGTACCAGATATTATGTATCCGAAATTTGCGTTCAATATATTTCCTCCATAGAAAGATATTAAGTATATTGTAAAAAACAAAATGGTGGATATCTGGAAAACGAAGCATTTCCGAACCTATGTTTATATGAACTTTTTTCTTTATTTTCACTAGTAGAACACTTCCTAAAAGTTTCTCCGTCCCTTTCTGAATCACCCTGTATATATATATTTTAACAAAACCCTAAAACGGGTTCCGGGCAACATGATCGGTACCACTCCATTTACCACTCCCGACCTCAGGTCTCACCTAATTAATTATTTTAATTAATAAATTAATTATTTATTAAAATAATTAATTCCTGTTCAAAAAAGTGTTTTGGGGACCTTATCGGTGCTCATTTGCTACTCCCGACCTTGGGTCTTACCATAAGGGTCACTGCAATAGCTCATCTTTCCTACCGAAATCTCGGCTTAAGTATTCTAGTTAGTTGTGTTTTTAAATTTGTTTTTAATGTATTTTTAGGTTAGTCGGCAAACACAGGCAGCGTCCTCTACATTTATGTTTTCCATTTAGTAATACAGCGTATTCAAAAAGTATCTAAACGGCTGGATTTCTCGACTTCTAACAGAGATAGAAAAATGTGTAACCTCTCATTTTACAGGATTGTCTATTTTGAATAACTTGGCCGTTTTTAGAATATGGCGCCCAACTTTAAAATGTTTTAAAGAAACTTCTATTTTGTTTTAAGTAAATGGGAAATGATGGTATTTCGTTTCATACCGTGTCTGTCAAACACACAGATCATAACATGTTCTGAATGTCTTCAAACACGTTGGTAAAAGCAGCTTTAATGTTTCTTTATATAAAACAAATCCTGTCATTCACGCAAAAACACGCGTCAATCCAGGTCCCCGACACCCCCACCTCCCAACCCCGATCCAAGTGGTTCTGTCCTGATCAAAATTCTCGCCCTACTGACCATGCGTTGTTGACAAGAGCGCCTTTATCCACTCGGCCACCCTACGTACTGCGATTGTTTACGGCGATGACTAAGCCTTCGGAAGAGCGCAATGAGAGAACTTGTTTTCCACTCTTTGATTAGCGCAAATGGTAACTATCTAATGTATATAATTCAGCTCACATGGAGCCGCCATGTGCTTGTACTTGTTATTATCCACCACAGATGGCGTAATTGTCGTTTATATGCGAGTTGTAAATGAGATTTTAAACAACCAGAATCTTTGCTCGTCCTAATTCTCAAGGACTTTAATTATACTTGAGTACGAACGTGGAATTAGTCTCGACTTTATTTGTTAGGTAAATTGCATATGGTTTTAAACACTTAGGCTATATAATATACATTATATTCTAATAATACATATATTATGTATTATAAGCGAATTTCCATAGGAAAAATGAGTTATTGCAGTGACCCTTATGGTAAGACCCAAGGTCGGGAGTAGCAAATGAGCACCGATAAGGTCCCCAAAACACTTTTTTGAACAGGAATTAATTATTTTTTGAGATTTTTCTTACGGGAATGAATTTTTTTAGAGATTTTTCTACAAATAAAAATGTAGGATGTTATTCTGCACATTTTGTTATTTTACCCGACCTTATAGCTCGCTAGGTTCCCCCAAAATCAAAACGTAAAATACCCGGTTCAAAGCTATGTGGTGGATTTTACCGTGAGGTTGGCGTGCGAAGCACGCAATGCATTGTGTTTTGAAGATACTCCCAATATGCGAAATGACATGCGAAGCACGCAATTATTTGTGTATCGAAGTTCTCCCAATAAGCGGAATGGCGTGCGCAGCACGCAATGCTTTGTGTATTGAAGATACTCCCAATGTGCGGATTGGCGTGCAAAGCATGCAATGCTCTGTGTATTGGAGATACTCCCAATGTGCGGATTGGCGTGCGAAGTACGCAATGTTTGTTTATCGAAGATACTCCCAATATGCGGAATGGCGTGCGAAGCACGCAATGTTTGTTTATCAAAGATACTCCCAATGTGCGGATTGGCGTGCGAAGCACGCAATGCTTTATGTATTGAAGATATTCCCAATATGCGGATTGGCGTGCGAAGCCCGCAATACTTTGTGTATTGAAGATACTCCCAATGTGCGGATTGGCGTGCGAAGCACGCAATGCTTTGCGTATTGAAGATACTCCCAATATGCGGAATGGCGTGCTAACCATTTTGCAACTATTCAGCACCGTCGTGAATAGACCTATTTCCCAAATGGTTGGTTGAAACCCCAAAACATAGGCCTATAAACTTAATTTTGGAAATTCGCTCAACTCACGTCAGCGGTTCAGCTGCGTGGTCGAATTATTATACTTTATTATGGGAAAACATTGCGTGCTTCGCACGCCAACAGTCCTATTACCTAATCTCAAAGGCAGGATGGTGAATGAAATAAAATTCTAAAGTTTACTATAGGGTTCCGATCCTTGCTACCTTCGCTCGCCAACCCAAATTTATTTTCTTATATACTATTCAGGCTTAGGGTTGACAATCCATGTTTATGGAATAGTTTCACTTTATAAGCATATTATAACAGTTTCAGCAGGCCTGCACAATTCTACCAAATTTTAAATAAATCACCTTTACGAATATTCAGTGCACAATCACAATAAACAATGACTTAAAGCAGGTTTTCAAAGTGTCCTCTATCTTCATAAATACAAGCGTGAGCACATAAATACATCTTCTTACACAATACACAGTGTTTGCGTTAGCGATTTTTTAACAGTAATTTAAGTAGGCTTTTTGTATATAATAAAGTATTTATGAAATTTCAACAGCTTTTTAACATTCTATTGTAAAACATATTGCACTTTGAGTTAAATTTTATTGTTTCCAAATTGAAAATAAGCCTCTTTAATAATTGTTGAAATAAGAGTTTCTGAAACTTTCAGCGCTCCTAGCGGCTAAACGGTTAAGTTTATAAAAAAGAAACACCAAGAATTAAAAAGTCTTAAAATTGCTTGTAAAATCCAAATCCGTCATAAAACATTTCCATGAGAAATACGAAAGTTGGCCGCCATTAGTTTAATATACCGGGTGTCCCACGAAGAGATCCCTATTTTTGAATTGATATGACAGACGTATAGAGCGCGCTACAGACTTGAAATTCTACAATCGTGACTAACACATATGTAAAAGAAATACCCCTGAGTATCAGTTTAATTCTGACTGATCCAAACAAAATGGCGGAAAAACAAAAAAACAACAAAATCAGCAATAGTATTTTAAGGGTAAACCTACTTTTATTCAGAATAGGAACAGATACAGCTGTTTAGACTATTTTAAATCTATCAGCTGACTGCGTGTATCCACAACAATGAACATATTTGGTAATAAACATTGGCATTTGTTATTAAGTTGCATTGTAAAGTGTCTTATGTACCATGCCGTTTTCAACTGAGCAAAAAGTGAAATGTTGTTCCTGGGCTATTGCCTTTGAAAATGATTATGAAGCAATAAGGTGTTTTAGGGAAAGGTACCCAGGTGTAGTTCCACCGTCAAGGAAATCTATTCGTAAGTGGAAGACTATCCTACTAGAAACGGGGTCAATACAAAAAAAATACCATAGATCCTCCAACATAGAAAATGAAGAAATCGTATGTGCTGCTTTCATGGAATCTCCAAATACGCCTAATTCAGCAAGAAAGGTGGAATCTGCTACAGGGATACCGAAGTCATCTGTCCAAAGGTATGCCAAAAAGAACAAAATCAAACATTATAAAACTCATTTAGTTCACGGACTGCTTGAAGATGATCCTGACAGACGATTGGAATTTTGTTCGAAAATAATAATTGAAAAGACTGACATAGATAGCAAATGGCATGAAGGAATCGTGTTTTCAGACGAAGCGACATTTTATCGAACAGGAACTGTAAACAGGCATAATTGTCATTACTATAACACAAAAAATCCACATATCTTACAAGAAGAGAAATTAAAATCAACAGGTATAACAGTTTGGGCTGCTGTTACCAAGGATGGTGTTTTGTCGTATGACATATCCCGACAAACAATGACTGGAGAAAGGTATGCATCAGTTTTAAGCAATCACATAGTTCCTCATCTTTCTCAGCCTGAGATGGAAGACGTTTTTTCCCAACAGGATGGAGCTCTTCCGCATTATGCTAATGTGGCCAAAGCAGTTTTGGACCAAAATCTTCCTAACCGTTGGATAGGTCGTGGCAGCAGCTTCATGGACTGGCCCCCAAGGTCTCCAGACTTGACTGTTTGTGACTTTTTTCTGCGGGGCTTTTTGAAGGAGAAGGTTTATTGTCATAACATTGCGACAGACGATGAACTAATGAGGTTGATCGAAGAGGAACTGTTGTTGATACCTCGAGAGTTGTTCAGCAAAGCGTATGACTGTTTTCTATTTCGTTGTCATCAGTGCATTGCGATCGATGGACATCAGTTTGAATAAGGTTTATGGATCAAATAGATTTAATTTATTTATGAGTTACTTATATCTTTAATTCCCTAACGTTGTTTAGTGCTTAGTAACATCGTTAAAATTCAATAATTATGTTGTAACACTTAAGCAAATAAAACTATTTTAACGAAAAGGTACTATTTCTTTGATATCCCGCCATTTTGTCCTAATGTGTCAGAATTAACTGATACTCAGGTGTTCTTTTACATATGTGTATGTTAGGACTGTTGAGTTTCAGGTTTGTAGAGAGTTCGGTGCATCTAATATATTAATTCAAAAATAGGGACCTCTTCGTGGGACACCCGGTACATTCAACACTAATAAAATGTAGACTGCAAGGACAATGTATTTTAACAAATATTTGTTCTTTACTTTAAGCACGCAATCAAATCAATTGTACGTAGTAAAACACGGGCATCGACTGTTTGGTGTCTACTGAGACTGAGATAGTGAGATGCATCGATGTATAAACACACTGGATCGCTGGCTGCGTGTATTGAATA
>JAGFPH010002074.1:120267-132072 GCA_018207615.1 Philaenus spumarius | reverse complement strand
GCGTGCTTCGCACGCCATTCCGCATATTGGGGGTATCTTCAATACACCAAGCATTGCGTGCTTCGCACGCCAACCCCCGTATTGGTGGTATCTTCAACACCTATTGCATTTCCAAAGTTAAGTTTATATGATTGTACGGTTTCAACCTACTATTTGGGAAATTGATCTACTCAAGAAGGCGTTGAATAGCTGCCTCTGTGTGCGACATATATTAGTGGAATTTGTTGGCGCCCAAGCCCCCTGCTTCGACTTACGCGCTGCTTGGTTCCACTCCCTTTGCACCTCGACCTTGCGGCTTCGGGTTATGGGCTACGTCGCTTAGCTCGCAGCGTACAAACCCACGTGTACCGAATACTTTACGTTTCGACCGATTTCGGGGGAAACAAGCTATGTTGTTTTCCGTGTAGAAAAACAAAATGTGCAGAATAATATCCTACATCAAATGTTTCGGATAAAACCCCAAAAACGTTTCATTCTGGAACGAAAAATCTAAACAAAATAGTGGACTTCCAGTCAAAAACGTGCTTGCTGGATTTTTTCGGCTAACGAACTCGTCCGAGCGACTTGGACGACCGACGTGTGCACCGAATCGGACCTAAAATGCGGCCGCTAGAGTGCGACACATACACAGGGTGATCAACTCAAGATGGCCACTATCGGGATCTCGGAAACTATAAAAGTTACAACAAACTTTAAATGGGGGGACCTTGACTACCTTTTCCCTTGCATTAAAAATACAATATTAAAATTTCCAAAAACTCCGCCATTTTTCCAATACGGCGGCCAACTTATTTTTTTTAAATAGAAACCCCTTTTTTTATGTTGAATGGGGACACAAATTTAAGACATTTTTTATTCTTTAGTATTTTTTCCTTGACCCAACCGTTTATGAGATACAGCCTTCTCAAACACTTTCTATTTTATGTGATTTTTTTAATTGGGCCACCATTGGGATCTCAGAAAGTATTGATTTTACAGCAAACTTTAAATGGGGGAACCTTTCCTTGTTTTATGAGAAATTTAAAAAAATGCAGTTGAAATATTTCCGCCATTTTCCAATATGGCGGTCAACTTTGAAATTTCTAATAGAAACCCCTATTTTTATGTTGAATTTCGAATGGGGACACAAATTTAAGATATTTTTTATTCTTTAGTATTTTTTCCTTGACCCAACCGTTTATGAGATACAGCCTCTCAAACACTTTCTATTTTATGCGATTTTTTCTAATTGGGCCACCATTGGGATCTCAGAAAGTATTGCTTTTACAGCAAACTTTAAATGGGGGAACCTTTCCTTGTTTTATGAGAAATTAAAAAATATGCAGTTAAATTATTTCCGCCATTTTCCAATATGGCGGTCAACTTTGAAATTTCTAATAGAAACCACTACTTTTAATGACGGATTTGGATTTTACATGCAATTTTAATACGTTTTTATTCTTGGTGTTTTTTTATATATAAACTAAATCGTTTAACCGCTAGGAGCGCTGAAAGTTCAACAAAGTTCAGAAACTCTTCAACAATTATTAGAGGAATGTTTTACCATTTATTTCCAAACAATAAAATTTAACTGAAAGTGCAATGTCTTGTCAACTCAAGATGGCCACCATTGGGATCTCGGAATCTATAAAAGTTACAACAAACTTTAAATGGGGGGACCTTGACTACCTTTTCCCTTGCATTAAAAATACAATATTAAAATTTCCAAAAACTCCTCCATTTTTCCAATATGGCGGCCAACTTATTTTTTCAAATAGAAACTCCTATTTTTATGTTGAATTTCGAATGGGGACACAAATTTAAGACATTTTTTATTCTTTAGTATTTTTTCCTTGACCCAACCGTTTATGAGATACAGCCTTCTCAAACACTTTCTATTTTATGTGATTTTTTTAATTGGGCCACCATTGGGATCTCAGAAAGTATTGATTTTACAGCAAACTTTAAATGGGGGAACCTTTCCTTGTTTTATGAGAAATTAAAAAATATGTAGTTAAAATATTTCCGCCATTTTCCTATAAGGCGGTCAACTTTGAAATTTCTAATAGAAACCACTACGGATTTGGATTTTACATGCAATTTTAAGACGTTTTTATTTTTGGTGTTTTTTTTTTTTTTTATAAACTTAATCGTTTAACCGCTAGGAGCGCTGAAAGTTCAACAAAGTTCAGAAACTCTTCAACAATTATTAGAGGCATGTTTTACCAATTATTTGCAAACAATAAAATTTAACTCAAAGTGCAATGTCTTGTCAACTCAAGATGGCCACCATTGGGATCTCGGAAACTATAAAAGTTACAACAAACTTTAAACGGGGGACCTTCCCTACTTTTTCCCTTGCATTAAAAATACAATATTAAAATTTCCAACAACTCCGCCATTTTCCGAATATGGCGGCCAACTTATTTTTCTCAAATAGAAACCCCTATTTTTATGTTGAATTTCGAATGGGGACACAAATTTAAGACATTTTGTATTCTTTAGTGGTTTTTCCTTGACCCAACCGTTTATGAGATACAGCCTCTCAAACACTTTCTATTTTATGTGATTTTTCTAATTGGGCCACCATTGGGATCTCAGAAAGTATTGATTTTACAGCAAACTTTAAATGGGGAACCATTCCTTGTTTTATGAGAAATTAAAAAATATGCAGTTAAAATATTTCCGCCATTTTCCAATATGGCGGTCAACTTTGAAATTTCTCATAGAAACCACTACTTTTAATAACGGATTTGGATTTTACATGCAATTTTAAGACGTTTTTATTCTTGGTGTTTTTTTTTTATAAACCTAATCGTTTAACCGCTAGGAGCGCTGAAAGTTCAACAAAGTTCAGAAACTCTTTAACAATTATTAGAGGCATGTTTTACCATTTATTTGCAAACAATGAAATTTAACTCAAAGTGCAATGTCTTGTACAATGGAATGTTAAAAAGCTGTTGCAATTTGAGAAATACTTTATTTTATAGAAAAAAGTACTTAAATTACTGTTAAAAATCGCTTTTTATAGTTTCCGAGATCCCAATGGTGGCCATCTTGAGTTTTTCACCCCTGTATATGTAAACATTTTAACTACACCCCAAAACGTGTTCTGGGGACCATGATCGGTGCTCGTTTACTACTCCCGACCTTAGGTCTCACAATAGGGGTCACTGCGATACCTCATCTTTCCAATAGAAATTCGTTAGTGCAAGAGTTTTCGTAAAAAGTCCGCATATTGTAAAATTGCCGCATGAATTAAACGAGCCCTCGTTTGAATTTTGATGTAAAACCGAGTAAAATGGCGGCACGCTTCAACAAGTACCAGGTATACGTCGAGTTAATTACAATAAAATTGAGATCGTCCGTTGTTAAATTTAATAGCACTGCCGACAGTTAAATATCAATTATTTAACTTGGAACTGAACGAATGCTTTAATGAGAGATTGACGATATGCTAATGAACGGAATAATTGCAGTGTGAGTACTACAGCGTTATAGCATTGTAACTAGGCTATGGTTTAGCGTTTCCATTAACGGATTTAACTGACCGTTAAAACAATTCACTCTTAATATACATTACAGCATGACATGCGTAAATAACCTGTTTAATAGAAGAAAACACATGAATATTTATTCTAAGATATTAAATTAATAAAACTGACTGCCTGATTCAGAATCAACGTACAGCCAAAGCTATGATAGCTAGATCCTTATTATTTTCAGGGTACCTTTATACCACTATGTAGAAGTGCACTACTAAAGGATTACGGACTCCCTCAGGGATCTGTGCTGGGCCCAATACTGTTTCTTGTATACATTAATTATTTTTATGTGAAGCTAAATTTAATGGCAGGCTCATGGCCTTCGCTGATGATACCGTATTCGAGTAGCCTACACATTTAAAACAAATTCATTGCGATATGCAAGAAGATCTAATTAGGTTAAGGTATTGGTTTGATAAAAATGTTCTTGTATTGAGTGAAAAAACAAAATATATGGTGTTTGGCCTACGGAAAGAATGCAATTTTGTTGGAAATATAATTTATCATAGGTTTAGCTGTGGAAACTTTAATAATTATTGCAATCGCTCGCCTTTGGATAAAGTAAACCAAATAAAATATCTAGGTTTAACAATTAATTCAGATTTTACATGGGAGGGAAATATTAGGAAACTTAAGGAAGAAATGTATAGTGCGCTAAGAAAATTGTATTTATTAAGTAATATTTGTCCTCCTAAAGTTTTATTATATGTATACCACGTGTTAGTGAGTTCTCGCTTAGGTTATGGGTTGAGTTGTTGGGGTGGTACTTATCTCTCCACGCTCAAACCTATTATAACAATCCAAAAACATATTGTAAGAGTAATCTCGAGGAAATCTAGACTCGAACACTCTTGGCCTATGTTTTCTAAATTAAAAATCTTACCGTTAAGACATATGTATATTTTTTAAAATTCTAAAGCTGTTCCGGACAAAACATTACTATACTCAAAACAATAGTCGCACCACGTATCAACTAAGAAACAGTAATCAAATGGTAGTTCCTAAACCAAAACTTACTTTATACAGACACTTTTTTACTTTTAACGCTCCACGCCTCTACAATATGGTTTCATTACATGCTAGAAAGGATTTATTGACAGGGTTTTTAAGAGATGTCAGAGCATTCCTGTTTTCTGTTGAGGATATTGAATCTTTTATCCAAGTTGTTGAATGACGCATAGTTGGTTCTAATAATTAATTGCTAATGGCTTGTAAACCAAGTACTGTACTTGGCATGAATCCTGTATTTTGTGTAGTGCTAAAATATTGCTTTTTATTAAAGACTGTGATTACCTTGCAGGTGCTAATTAATTAAGTAAATAATTATTTTTTCTTTTTGTAATTTTATAATAAAATAGTGTAATTTAATTTTGTTAATATGGTTGAACGGCGACACAACTCTCTTTTTTTCATTTTCTTTTTTCATAGCCAATGAAATGTTGGAAGTCTCAAACAGGCAATGCCTAGGAGACCCCTATATTATTTATTATCACTAGACTTAGGTTTAAAAGGTTTAAATTTTTAATTTTTTAGTAGATATAAGAAAGAATTGTGTTTATTTTTGCAAAAAAGAATTGTATAGATGTTTGGTGATAAATAAATAAATCATCATAATAAAAAATAAAAAAAAATTGCAAAATATTGATTTTAAGGGTTGAAAATGGTCAAAATAAGGGGATTCACACCCAGCCCTAAAACAGCTGATTTCAATCAAGCATGGCATTTACATTCATTAATATAAAAAAAATCTAATTTATAATCAGTTAATTATGTCTCACAACCTACAGATTTTTCAGATTGGTTTAACAAAATAAAACACGAAGGGAAATCAATAAAAAAGGCCTACCGTATTATAATCCAAACATCTGTTACAAATAAAACAGCTGATTTGGATCGTAAGCTTAACACAATTTTACGTTAGTCCTAAACCGAACTAAATCACGTTTCTTGAAAGCGTTTATATTTATTACCATAGCAACCAAATTGGCAAATTCAGAAGCAGGTTTTTAGGTTATGACCAAATGTTTGTTTAGGTTAGGTACCTGAAACTTTAAATTGTCAAGGTACTTTCATACTACTATGTAGATTTGCACTTAGAAGGGATTTGGCCGAATATTGTTTTTAAGGGAGGAAAAGGGTCAAAATATATCGATTCACTCCCAGCCCTGAAACAGGTAAAACAGCTAATTTTTATCTTAAGCTTAAGAGCTTGTCCTAATCAGTCGTCAATTCCCGTGAAAATATCACAGTGTACTATAATCTGTTTGTATTTACTTCACTGCGGGGTTGGTGAGCCCTCTAGTTATTTTTATAAAATTTCACAAAGGGAATTTAGTTATTTTAATTTGGTTACCTTGTAAACTGTAAAAATTGTATTAGTCACAAATTTAAGGCTCTCGTAGGCCGGCCTGTTCTTGAAGAAGTACAAGAAATTTGGGTATGTTTATGAAATTATTTGCACAAACTAATAAGATAATCAAGGTTTGATTATTAGCAAATTTCCATATTAAAGACGAGATATTGCAGCGACCCTGGCGAAACCTGACGTCGGGAATAGAAAATGAGCATCGATCATATTTTAAAATTTACATTTCCATTAAAACCTCAAATTTAAAAAGTGTCCTTCAAAATCGGTTTGGCCCATTTTAGACAAATATACTGTAAAATTACAAATCTAGTTTTCAAAATTCTCATTTCAACTGATATTATAAACATTAAATAACATCTTTTCTCAAACGCTTTAGGCAAACATGCTGAAATGAATACATAATGTTTTTCCAACTACCCGCTTATAATCGATACCTGATATTTTAAATCATACATTTCCATTAAAATCTCAAACTTTAATTGTTTTCGTCAAAATTGGTTTGAAATTTTCAGACAATTTGACTGTAATCTATAAAACTGCCATCTTACCTCGGGAACAGTTACTGAAAATTGTCTTTTCATTTACAAAGCTCGTAAAACATTTCATAAAAATCGTCTCCACCGTCTCAGAGAAACAAACTTTCATACATTCAAAATTAAATTGAATATACATTAAACCAGACGCTGAAATTAGACATTTCAATTTATTTTTAAAATGTACAACTTTATTTCCTGGGCCAGGAAACTGAACGCTAAAACCGATATTTTTATAAAACTGCTTTCATAAAACTATAACTATAAATATATGTTCGGACATAAATGTATACATATAAATAATTCGACCACGCAGCTGAACCGCTGACTTGAGTTGAGCAAATTTACAAAAATAAGTTTATAGGCCTATGTTTTAGGGTTTCAACCAACAATTTGGGAAATTTGTCTATTCACGACGGTGCTGAATTGCTGGAAAATGGTTCGCACGTCATTCCGCATATTGGGAGTATCTTCAGTACACAACGCCAACCCCACATGGCTTTGAACCGGGTACTTCTAAGGTATTTTACTTCTAAGGTGATTTTGGGGGGCCCAAGCGAGCTATAAAGTCGCGTAAAAAAACAATATGTGCAGAATAACATCCTACATTTATATTTGTAGGGAAAACTCATAAACGAAATTTCTCGTAGGAAAAATCTCAAAAAATATTTTCTTCCTGTCAAAAAACGTGTTTCCGATAGTTGGATTTTTTTGGCTAACGAACTCGTCCGAGCGACGTAGACAACCAACATGGGTACCAAATTTGAACCAAATCGGATTTAAAATGCGGCCGCTATAGTGCGAACACATAATACATATATGTGATTTTTAATGACCCCCCAAAACGTGTTCTGGGGACCATGTTCTGGGGGTTGGCGAGCGAAGAGAGCAGGTACAGAGCCCCTGTTACTGTAATAAATACAAACAATATTATTTTAAAAATCTTGATTTTCTTCACCTGCCAGAATGGAGATTTCCACAAAACTTGTTTCATCAAAATCAACTAGAACGTTTTAGACAAACTATTGCAATAAATTAAAATCTACCTTTCGCCCACCAAAGACCAGTTATTTTAAAACAATTGACGTTTTATTTAACGTCCAAACTTTTAAATCTGTTTCATCAAAATCTTCTCGACAGTTTAAAAATACAAATATAATTTAAAAATTTTCTTTTCCACTCGAGGTTTGATACCATACATTTCCACTGAACCTGCAACTTTTAAAACCAGTTTCATAAAAATGTTATCAACCGTTTCAGAAAAATATAGTGTAATAAATTAAAAAAAAAATACACTACTCTTTTAGACTCAGTACCAGACGTCATAAACCATAGAAAGAAGCTGCAAACCAAATTTCATTCCAATCCGTTCGGTGGTTTTCTTTAGTACCTTTGACCCCCTTAAACCCCCCTAAAATTTCAAATTTTTTGAAATATTTTCTTAGCGAGCACCTAGGGCTCTAGAAGAAGCTAAAACCAAATTTCATTCTAATCCGTTCGGTGGTTTTTGAGATTTCGTGATGAGTCAGTGAGTGGTATTTGAATTTTATATATATATAGATTATATATTAAAATAAAGATACAAATACAATCTTTTAATTGCTTTTTATTTCATATTGATTTATCAAATTAAATGTGTACAATTATATGGTTTATAAAACTGTAAACCTATTTGTTAAAACTTTGTATTTATATTCATTATTATATATCTAAATGAAGATAAAAATATTAACTTTTAATTGATTTCTAACTTCATATTGATAGATCAAATGATTTAGAAGTTATTAATACTATAGTGAAGAAACTAATAATCGAATATGTTTATATGTTACTAGGGGAAACCCTTGCGCCCTCCGTACGCCAACCCCGTTGGAACCTTCTATACACATAATCATGTTATGTTTTCTTTGTAATAAGAGTAGGATTAATAATAGCCCCAAAGCTAAGATGGTAAATAATGTTAAATGTTCAAATCAAATTATTTCGTATATTTTATAACAGCAGTTATAATAAAGGTTAAAAGAACTTGCAAGGCTCAGGTCTACACTTTAATAAAACCCTAACCTAAAAGTTAGAAATACAAAGTTTGAAATTAGCTGTTAATGGAAATACTAATATTACTCTAAAGCAAACAACTGTTATCTGTTATTTTATTCAATTGGTTGCTATGGCAATAAATGTAAATACATGTGTTGATTTATCAGTCTAGGCCTAACCTAAGAGTTTTTTCCGACTAAATTTACAAATATTGAAATGAAATAAATGTTTTTATGGAAATGAATTATAGCCTATGTTACTCAGGCATAGTGTAGCTTTTTATTAGTAAAGCTATTTTTTCAATCGGTTCAGTAGTTTCAGAGATTACCCCTACATACAAAAAAAAACTTTACCTCTTTATAATATTAGTATTGATATTTATATCATTTTATAACTTCAACGCAAATTTTATAACGTACTAGCTGACCCGGCAATGTTTCGCTCTTGCTTAATTTGAAACTTTGAAAGACTGTAATTCGTATCCCTGAGGGCCGATGTAAATTATAATGGGATTCTGCTCGTTGCTTGATTTACCTAACCTAAAATTATATTCAGTTTTTGATCCAAATCAGTTGTTGATCAAAATCAGCTGTTGATCAAAATCAGCTGTTTTAAGCTTTTCATACGAACAGCAGCTGTTTCTGATAAAATCAAAAGAAATATTTCTTCTTCTTCCTTAAGATTGACCTTCCATAAGATTAACATTGAAACTTTGAGGGCCACTGGGGCGTAGCCCTAATGTCCTAGTACTTTGGTAAATGGCCTAAAACCTTCCCAGGGTTAACCTGTGTTACTATGCAAAATGTCAAAGCAATCGGATGGACGGTTTGGTAACGCATAAAGGACAAACATACAGACAAACGTACAAACATACATTGAATTTTATATATATAGATTACAGCTATTATTAGTTCTATAACTCTTATTTAAAAAAAAACTTACAAGACATCGTATTATTGATTGAAGTTATAAACATAACCCCAAAGTATAATCTACGATAGGTGTTGAAAGTATTGCAGATGATGGGTGAAATCAGCTGTTATATATATTATATCACGTACGTACGTACGGACGTACACTCGCTTTTATACTAGTTGATTTTTAAAAAATGGCGGCCATTACTCATTTTGTACGTGGAATATCCTGAAAACCGTTAACTTTACAAAAAATTTACAAGAGAAAAAATATGCTTTCTTTTTTCTTTCGTTTCTGTAGGTCGCAGGACAATCGAGTTATTGAAAAAAAAACTGGAAACTTAATTTCTTGGTAATTGTCTACAACATCCAAAATTAACCTAAAACCAACATTTCACAGCCATGTATTTTATCTATAAGAATTTTAAAAATGTTGGTTTTATACAAATTTTTGATGTTTTTGGCAATTTCCAAAAAATTATGTTTTCAGTTTTTTTTTTTTTATATTAAGTTACTTGGTTATCCTTTGACCAACAGGAACACCGTTTTATCAGTCGTTAAAAAAACAATATTCTGTCTCTAGTTGTACATTTTTGTAAAGTTAACGGTCAGGATATTGCACTTTAAAATTTGAAACGGCCGCCATTTTGAAAATTATTAAAATAAATTCTTGGTGTTTGGTGCTACATACATTCTTGTAAATAGCAACATGCAAAACGACCATACCAAATTTAAACTCAATATCTGATCCATTTCAGGAGTTACAGTGAGTTTTTGTAAAAGCGACCAAACTAAGACGAATTCGAAAAAGTGTTACTGAACATTTTTCATTTATTTCAATGTATAGGCCTACAATACAATCCTATATAGCCCGCTAAGGTTTTTTTTAACATCCTCTATACAGTAAAAATACAATATACAATTTAAAAAATCTCTATTCAATTCGAATTTTAATATTTTTACAGTAGTTTTAACATTTCATCAAAATCTTCTTTCAGACAAACATACTCTAATACATTTTTTTAAAAAGCCTTCTAGACCCAATAGCTGATATTTTAAACCATACATTTCCACCAAACCAGCAACTTTAAACCCAATTTCATCAATATATTCTCGACCGTTTCAGACATACTATAATACATTTTAAAAAATAACCCTTTTAGACCCAATACCTGATATTTTAAACCATACATTCCCACTTAAACCCAATTTCATCAATATTTTCTCGACCGTTTCAGACATACTATAGTACATTTTAAAAAATAACCCTTTTAGACCCAATACCTGATATTTTATACCATACATTCCCACTAAACCAGCAACTTTAAACCCAATTTCCTCAATATATTCTCGACCGTTTCAGACATACTATAGTACATTTAAAAAAATAACCCTTTTAGACCCATACCTGATATTTTAAACCATACATTCCCACTAAACCAGTAACTTTAAACCCAATTTCATCAATATATTCTCGACCGTTTCAGACATACATTAGTACATTTAAAAAAATAACCGTTTTAGACCCAAAACCTGATATTTTAAACCACACATTCCCACTAAACCAGCAACTTTAAATCCAATTTCATCAATATATTCTCGAAGATTTCAGAATACTGTAATACATTTAAAAAAATAACACTTTTAGACCCAATATCTGATATTTTAAACCATACATTCACACTAGACCAGCAACCAGAAACTTTTAAACCCAATTTCATTAATATCTTCTCGACCGTTTCAGACATACTGTAGTACTGTACATTTAAAAAGTAATCCTTTTTGACCCTTTTCGTTAAAATTTTTAAATTCAACTTAAATACACGATTTAAAAAATTCTACTTCACAAAAAATTATTTAAGGTATCTGTGTGATACCTTATCTCATGATAAGGTGAGCATTTATTAGATATTGGAAATTCTTTTAGACCATACCTTCTCACTAAACCAGAAACTTTTAAACGTAGTTTCATCAAAATCTTCTCGACCGTTTCAGACATACTGTAATACATTTAAAAAAATAACCCTTCTTCACCCAATACCTGATATTTTAAAACATACATTCCCACTAAACCAGCAAATTTTAAACTCAATTTCATCAAAATCTTCTCGACCGTTTCAGACATATTGTAATACGTAAAAAAAACCTTCTAGACCCAATACCTGATATTTTAAACCATACATTCCCACTAAACCAGCAACTTTTAAACCCAATTTCATCAAAATCTTCTCGACCGTTTCAGACAAACATGCTGTAATATATTTGTTAAAAAAAACCTTCTAGACCCAATACCTGATATTACGAACCATACATTCCCACTAAACCAACTACTTTTAAATCCAATTTCATCAATATTTTCTCGACCGTTTCAGACATACTGTGATACATTTAAAAAAATAACCCTTTTTGACCCAATATCTGATATTTTA
>JAGFPH010002074.1:106908-120257 GCA_018207615.1 Philaenus spumarius | reverse complement strand
CCCACTAGACCAGCAACCAGTAACTTTAAACCCAATTTCATCAATATTTTCTCGACCGTTTCAGACATACTGTAATACATTTTTTTAAATAACCCTTTTAGACCCAATATCTGATATTTTAGACCATACATTTCCACTAAACCAGCAACTTTAAACCCAATTACATAAAAACCTTCTAGATTGTTTGTAAAAAAATATAACCTTAAAGACAAATTTGACTTTTCCCTCTTTTAAAACCCCATACCGTATAAATATTCACTCAGCGGTTTCATTAAAACCGTCTCTCCAGTTTCCGAACCTCGCTCGCACTCCTTACAGCATGACGGATGTACAGAGACTCACCTCGGTCCCGCCCGACATCCTGCACTGACAGTGAGAGGTGGAGGCACCTTGGGGCCGTAACACGACTTTAGGGGAGTCAAGTTGTCGTGGTCGTGTGTGGATGTATGGATTTACTGGAGCAAGGACGCTATCAAGGATCTCGCGCTATCACGAACCAGGCTTTATTTAAAGCATCGCCAGCTGTCAGTGACTCAATAGTTGACGTGGGGTGATTCGAGTTTGCTGTAAACTATATGAGTCGTCTGTAGAGATTTTAACGAGCGGGTAAACTATACGAGATGTATGCAGAGACTTTAACGAGCGGGTAAACTATATGAGATGTATGTAGAGAGTTTAACGCGCGGGTAAACATTACGCGGGCGAGTCACACGTAACTCCTGACAGTAGTGGCGTGACGTCATGGGCGGTCCGGGGCTGCGTGCTCCCAGCGCAGAGCCAGGAAAAATAACGTCAAATTATTGAAATGTCGAAGAGAATAATAAATCTTCATTCCGTCACGCGTGCTGTTAACGAATTTCTATAGGAAAGATCAGTGACTCTTATACTGAGACCTAAGGGCGACAATAGTAAATGAGCACCGATCATGGTCCACAGAACACGTTTTGGGATGTCGTTAAAAATGTTACGTTTTCGCACTCTAGCGGCCGCATTTTAAGTCCGATTTAGTCCAAATTTGGTACACACGTTGGTTGTCTACGTCGCTAAAAGAATCCAACAATCGGAAGCACATTTATTGACAGGAAGTAACTATTTTTTGAGATTTTTCCTACGAGAATGAATTGTTTTTTCGAGTTGTTTCTAAAAATATAAACGTAGGATGTTATTCTGCGCATTTTGTTTTTTTACGCGACCTTACAGTTCGCTTGGTTCCTCCAAAATAGATCGAAACGTAACATACCATAAAAGTGCATTGAAGGTACTCCCAATATGCGGAATGGCGTGCGAAGCACGCAATGCATTGTGTATTGAAGTTACTCGCAATACGGGGGTTGGCGTGCGAAGCACGCGATGCATTGTGTATTGAAGATACTCCCAATATGGGGAATGGCGTGCGAAGCATTTTCCATATATTCAGCACCGTCGTGAATAGACCTACTTCCCAAATTGTTGGTTGAAACCCTAAAAAATAAAGTTAATTTTGAAAATTCGCTCAACTCACGTCAGCGGTTCAGCTGCGTGGTCGAATTATTAGCGAATTTCCGTAGGAAAGATGAACTATTGCAGTGACCCTTCTACTAAATTGTACTAATATATTGGCAGCTATTCAGCGCTAATAGTAGGTCAATTTCTCAAGTAGTTGGTTGATACCCAAAAACATATAAACTTAACTTTGAAAATTCGGCGGTTCAGCTGCGTGGTCGAATTAGTGAATCGCTCCAATTTTTAATTGATTTTTTTTAAATTGCGTGCCTACATCTATTGAGTTGGCGTTTAGTGGTTGAGTTCATACTTGGCACGAAGTTTAACCCAACAATCATCTGTCTCAAAAAAATATTAATTCTATTAAATCATGCGTTTCAAAATGGCGGCTGTTTAAAAATTTCAAACCTAAATTACCCAAAAACCGTACATTTTAACAAACAATGTCGGGACACCTTTTCTGTAGCCCTTTTGATTCCCTATCGGATGGTGTAACTGTCAAAACAATCGGATGAAGGATAATAGTTAAGTTACGTGTAATAATTGGTTTGTTCAACCCGGCATCCTATACCAACACAGTAAACACAACAATACTGTATGTAACATTTGCTGTCATTGTCTTTAACTTAACTACTATCCTTCATCCGATTGTTTTGACAGTTACACCATCCGATAGGGAAACAAAAGGGCAAAAAAAAGGTGTCCTGCCATGTTTCATTTAAACCTAAGGTTTTGAGTAATTTAGGTTTAAAATTTTTAACCTAAATTCAAGCGTCATGATTGGGTATAAGCTTAATCAAATATTTTTCTTGAGACAGATCATTGTTTAGTTAAACTTCATGCCAAGTTTGAACTCAATCAGTAAAACCGTTCTTTAGATATGAATTATTTTGTAGAAAAAAAAACTAAATGGCGGATATTTGGAAAACGAAGCGTTTTCGGGCCTATGTTTATATGAACTTTTTCTTATTTTACTTTCTCACTATACTATTGTATAGAGAAAGTATAGTGATCGCAAAAAAAATCGATGTTGAGATTTTTGTGGAAATATCCGTTTTGGGACTCCCTGAGTCCAAAAAAGTGGTTTTTACAAAATGTCTGTCTGTATGTATGTATGTCTGTATGTATGTGTATGTATGTCTGTATGTATACAAAGCTAGAGAGAAAACTATTCGATCGATTTCAACCAAATTTGCACCAGACATGTCCTGTACGCCTGTATAGATGCACGAAAAAGGGTTTTGAACAATTTTGAAAAACAACCCCCTTTTTGGCCAAAAAACCCCCAAAAAATCAGTTATTATTTTTTTATAAAAAAACGGCTCTAACGATTTTGATAAAATTTGGATTATTTGTAGCCTTTAATGTGCCCTACCATATACAAAAACCCGCATCTTTCTAAAAATTCTCGTTTAGCTAATAATAATAATAACTGATTTTTGGGGGTTTTTTGGCCATAAAGAGGGTTGTTTTTCAAAACCTTTTTACGTGCATCTATAAAGACCTAATTGACGTGTTTGGTGCAAATTTGTTCGAAATCTATCGAATAGTTTTCTCTCTAGCTAATAATAATAATATCTTATATTCTTAAATGAGCAATAATTGTACGTTTTTGCAGAATTTAATTTCGAAAACGGCTCTAAGGATTCTTGTGTAATTTGGTACATAAGTTATTTGTTACCCAAATATTCAGTTGGACTTATTGAAAATTACCGGAAAACTCGTTTTCTACATCCTTTTCTCAAATTAAAAAGTAAAATTTGTCCATTTAAAATACACAGCACAGCTGATGCATAATTTGTCCATTTAAAATACACAGCACAGCTGATGCATAAATGTTTTCAATGCCAGTACCATAATCAGATGTTTCCTTTAAAGTTGTGTGGTAGGCCTAATGTGTATCAGTAGTTACCATAGCAACTAATAAATATCATATAACACAGACGTTAAACAACAACAGCTTCTAAAACTTACCCTTTATTAATTAAGTTGTGAAATGTTATAGGCCTAACCTAAAAAAATTAGGGTACGTTAAACTATAAACAAATAACAATGTTTAAACACATTTACAATACTTAAACACAAACCTAACATACTTTGCAGTTTCCATGATGTTTAATACTGTACATTGAGTATGTTTATCACTTACATACCTGATATATACTTAAAAAATATATATATATTTTTTTTAAATAGTCAATCGATAAAAACATATCAATTAAACATATTTATTAAAATTTTTTAATAAAATAATCTTTAAAGATAATTTTATAATTTGCTTTATCGGGGATATAAAACAAAGCTAGAGTTTAGCTGATGGGATCATAATCAGATCGTAGATCGGCTTCCAGCTAGTTTATTAGTTAATCGCCTACTTTAATAAAAAAAACTCTCCTACCCCACAATATAAGTCACAGTGAATCTGTTTAGTAATTTAAATGTGTTTGTGAGAAAGTATGTGCCAGTTCCTGGTACTGTTTATTTAGCTATAGAATGAGCTACTGAGACATTGCCACATCGTTTTGACCCACCCTGTATTGATGAAAACTAATTAGTCTACCGACGTATTATCCGAACAAATACAGATTACGTCGGAATTCATGTGACAGGAATGAATCTGTTCAAAGAACCGATTTCAACCAAAATAAAATCAGGACAACGTTTTCAAATCCCACACTGCCCAACAAACATATTGGCAGGCGGTTAGAAGAAATTTCTAACTTTTTTAGTTTTCATACAATGGAAAATGTGGAACGTACATCAGTCATCGATCGAATGATATTTACCAAAAACCAAAATCATTTTTTCAAGTTCTACTGTTAACAAGCCCCATTCTTTTTCGTTATTTAAACGACTAAATATATTGCCACTGAAATATTCATCTATACATATAAATAAAATTTTAGTGTCTGTCTGTGATTTCAAAATAAATACTTTTTTCTGAGCTCATATGGTTGTTCACAATTTATCAAAACCTAAACATGTTTTTTTTTAAACTATTTGTCTGTCTATCTGTCTGTTTGTTTGTCCGGCCTAATCTACGGAATAGCTGAACAAATTTTGACGAAACTTTCATTCGCATATAGAGGATTTTTCAGGGATTAATCTGGGCCACTTTTTATCCGGGAAATATTAAAAAAAATAGAAAAAACTGAAAAATTACGGACAAAATTAGGGGTTTTACGAACGGACCGTTATAAATGAAACAACTGATTTGGATCAAAATCTTAACACTTTGACAAGATCGTCCGTGTTTTAATTTACTGTATACTCTAGTTTAACCGTTAAATATATATCAAATCGGTACGCAATAATGTAAAACACCAATAAAAGTGAAAACACCAAAAAACCCTGATTTAATAGTAGTTTTGTTAACAGTAGACATCGCTCGTTGAAATAACAAATGTGGTTTTGAGCTTGGGTTAAAAATAGTGTGCCAGTAAGGAAGTAAGCAGAAGGTTTAGCCAGCGAAACATTATTTTGCCATTCCCACGATTCCGGGATTTCTAGTTCTCGTTTTTATTTCTTTTCTCGAGCTTTAACTGCTAAAGATTTTCTTTTAGAGGCATTGTGTTTTATTTAGGTTAATAATGCCTAAGGTAGCTACAAATATTGAGGGAAAGCATAGAATTCAATATTTACATACTTAAATAAATAAAGCTTAACAATGTATTTACAGTTAGTTCCATATTATATTCCAATATTAGAAATAATGAAAACAAACGATGTTAAAGCGTCGTGATAGTGATCTCAACCCATGTACCAACACTTCCCACGCTGTCCATTTTTTTGTACGTCCTTTATCGCCGCGAGGTTTCATTTGTTTCATCTCATTTTGTAATTCAAGTAAAGTAATACTTTTATGAAATTTACAATGACAATTTACAAGTATACAGTTCATTTCTTTGATTTATTCTCTACACTTTCTTATAATAATATGACATTTTTGGGCAATACGGCCTATTTGTTGGAGGTTACAATAGAGGTTTTGGACGTCAGGATTCGAATTCGCTGGGTTTTATATCTGCAAAAAATCCAATAAAATGTAAGAACTAATTACACTCGTGTATTTTTTTATTTAAATAAACAGTTCATACGTAGTAAGGTCGAAAAATATTCATATTTATTCAGTATGCGATTCGTATTTACATACATACATCCACACACACACAAACACACACACGGTCGGACACCTCGGCGGGAATAGTCAGAATGGCTTCCTGGGACCTCAAAACGTGGAGATTTAATGAAAACTCGACTTTCGAAAATCGGACCGAAATCAATAACTTCCCTTTATTGGTAGCGGGAAGTTAAAAAAACAACAACAAAAATACTGAGCGATGCTACACATTTAATTTTGGAATCCGATAAACTTACGTCAGTGGTTCAGCTGCGTGGTCGAATTATGTTCGTGTTATTTTCATTGTTATGATATTTTATCAAATGCGACATTTCAACAAAATCGGTCAAGCCGTTGTAGAGATATATACATTACTAGCTGACCCGGACGGCGTTGCCCGTGGTGGTTGGTATTTTCAGTCTTTTTAACGTAATTGTATTCTTTTTAAGTGTTCAGTCAGTGAGTGGTGAGTGGTATTTGGCTTTTATATATATATAGATCTTAAATAATAAAAGCACTATTGTCATAATAATAAAAGATCTGAAATTATGATTTTAGTAACTTTGATCCCCCCAACCCATCCCCCTAAAATTTCGAATTTTTTGAAACCCTTTCTTAGCGAGCGCCTATGGCCCTAGAGGAAGCTACATACCAAATGTCATTCCAATCTGTTCGGTAATTTTGGAGAAATCGTGATTTAGTAATTTTTACCCCCCAAACCCCCCTAAAATTTCCAATTTTTAAAACCCTTTTTTAGTGAACACTTATGGCCCTAGAGGAAGCTACATACCAAATTTCATTTCAATCCTTTCGGTAGTTTTTGAGAAATCGTGATGAGTGAGTGAGTGAGTGAGTTGTATTTCGCTTATATATATAGATTCGGTCAAAAACAAAAGACGAAATTATCGAACTAAAGGTATAACAGTAATACAACGTCCGTTAGCGGGCTTCAGTTAGATACATTTCAATGGTATAGCCTACGCAATCAGCAATGCACGATAACGGACGCTGTATTACTGTTAGTACAATAGTTATACCATTAATGTCCGTTTACAGTTTAGTTGATAGCATGGGCAGGCATTGTCCGTGCTTATTGAAACGGAGATCTTACGCTAGTAGCCAGCATGAAAACATCACAACCTCGTAAAACTCATTTAAACTAGTTATTAGGAATATGCAATGGGGTTTACTTAAACATGAGGTACGTTACTGAAACGAATAAATTTGGATCTTGAAAACACTGAATCAAGGATATGCATAATTCAATGTGGCAGTGAATAGGAGCCGATGTAGTTAGGTCAGGTAGTAGCGCGGCAAGCCTCCATAAGGCCCGTGCTATCAACTAAACTGTAAACGGGCTATAGAAGCAATCTGAAAGAAAACAAAAGTGTTCTGTTTTTCATTTATACCCACTTGAAACCTTTCATCGGCCGCCATTTTGAAACGAAGTGTTGGAACAACTCGATTGTTTTTCATCAAACCGTCGACGAGTGCGGTGGGAAATTTCAACAAGATCGTTTGAGTCGCTCTAGAGATATAAATTATTTAGTGAAATAAAATGCATGATTAATAACTGGTGAAAAAAGCGTTACCTGAAATATTCAGGACTAGGGGAGACCCCTGCGTGCTCCCCACGCCAACCCCCAATAAAACCTTCTAAAAACATATGTTGTGTTTTATTTATAATAAAGGTGTAGGATTAATAATAACCTCAAAACCAAGATGGTAAATAATGTTGAATGTTCGAATTAAATTATTTCTTATATTTTATAACAGCAGTTATAATAATGGTTAAAAGAACCAGCAAGGATCAGGTATACACTTTAAAACTCTAACCTAAAAGCTAGAAATACAAAAATAATTGCTTCAAATTTTGATATCAGCTGTCAATGGAAGTATTGGGGCAAACAGCTGTTATCTGTTATTTCGTTCAATCGGTTGCTATGGTAATAAATGTAAATACATGTGTTGGTTCATCAGTCTAGGCCTAACCTAAGAATTTTTTCCGACTAAATTTACAAATATTGAAATAAAAAATGGTTTTATCGAAATGAATTGCAGCCTATGTTACTCAGGGATAGTGTAGGTTTTTATTAGTAAAACTATTTTTTCAATCGGTTCACTAGTTCCAGAGATTACCCGTTACCCCCTACATACAAACAAAAAAACAAACTTTACCTCTTTATAATATTAGTACAGATTGTATCAATATTCGCAATGGCGACGAACAAATGTTTTGAGTATTTGTTCATTTGAAAAAATTGTTTGTCTAAACGATGTTTTGCGAGTGTTAAGAGCGTTTCCATTGGTTCAAAACGTTTCCATAGAAAAATATTATCAGCACAGATAGGGTGTTTTTAAAAACTATACTCCACTCTAACTTTTAAACGGTTGGTCGTATAAAAAAAACACTAAGAACAAACACCTCTTAAAATATCTTGTAGAATCTAAAATTCTTGAAAAATATAGGGTATTCCGTATGAAATTTGAAATTTGACCGCCATATTGGAAAATGGCGGTCATTTACAAATTGTTTAAGTAGTTATTTTTGAATGCCTCAAAAAACAAGGAAAGGTTCCCCGTTAAAATTTACTGTCAGATTTAGAGTTTTCAAGGTACCAAAGGTGGCCCATTTAAAAAAAGCCGTCCTGTATAAATAGGGACTTTTCCAACGATATGCATTGGACGTGGTTTTACATTTACCCTTTGTATTGATACTTGTGATACTATTTGCATATGAAATGAATCGGCCTACAAAACTGCACTGTTGACATTTTGTAATAAACATTTTCTGATTTTAAGTTATCAGCGAATTTCCATAGAAAAGATGGTGACCCTTACGGCGAGGCCTGAGTTCGGGAGTAGTAAATGGGCACCGATCATGGTCCCACAACACGTTTTGATGTATCATTAAAAATTGTATATGTGTTCGCACTCTAATCCATTTTTTATTTTTCATTCATTTTATTGCAATGAATGAAAGAACACAACAATACATTAAATACTATAAAATTCACAAAAGAGAGAGAAAAAAACAATATTACCGGTACTTCTAAAACCTAAAACAATAAAAATACTTAATATGCACAACAACAGAAATAGCTTAAGAAGAAGAAGAGAAAAAGAGAAAAAAAGAAAGAATAATGCAGCCTTCATGGGTCTGACCGTTTTGAGGCTGCATATCTCTCAATTAAAATAAAAAGAGAAGAAAAAAACAGAGTTTAAGATGGCGTCGGGAGCAGTTAATTCTTAATAAATTAAAATTAAATTTAAAATTGATTACAAATATAAATAAAAGAAAGACAAAAATAATTTGTTCTGTGATAATTAATTAATTAGGCCAAAAGATCTGCATTCATAACATAAATATAAATTAGTTAAAATTACACATACGTAACACGCACTCGCATACCATAATAAACCATACACACTCTCTTTCATACCTACATATACACATTCGTAGCTACAAGTTTATAATATTTAAAAAAGTAACACAACACTATACACAAATATTTAAAAAAAACACTTCCATACCCCTAACACATCCCTTACACTCATTTCCCACGCATCCAAATAAAATTAGAATAATAATGTATTCCGATCTATACCAAAACCTTCAACAGTAGAAAGGATATTAAGCTCAAACTTTGTACACCTATTTGTTGCGTAACCCCTTATCACTGTACGAAAAATTTAGATTATTATTTTTAATATTTTCAAAATGGCGGCCGTTTATAATTTTTAATGTCAAATATCTCACAAACCGTTAACTTTACAAAAAAATTTACAAGAGACAAAAAAGTTTACTTTTTTAATGGAAAACACAATGTTTTTTTTATTTTTTCTGTAGCTCAAAGGGTAACAGAGATATTGACAAAAAAAAGGGGAACATTTATTTTTTGGTAGTTGTCAACAATACCCAGAAATACTCTAGAAACAAAATATTTTAAAGTTATTATGAACTTAAATAATCAGTTATTTACATATTGTTCCGAGCACTTTCTGAGCTGATTCTACTAGCAAAAAAATAATGAAATAAGTTCATATATTCATAGGTCCGGAAATGTTTCGTTAGCGAGTTACATCTGGCGAAAGATCTCACCCATGTTTCAGATTATTCACAGAAACGAATCGCTATTGAAGTATGTAGGACGTTATTAATTATTAAGGTGTGAAATTGAATTTAATTTACGTAAAATGAGCATATAAATTTAATAAAATAGGTCCCAGTTCTGTAACTGCAGTAATTGTTGCGATATTTGACCCGACAAGCAAAATTCTGTCCGAATTGAGACGGAAAATTTCTGGACCTATGAATATATAAACTTTTTTCATTATTTTTTGCTAGTAGAATCAGCTCAGAAAGTGCTCAGAACATAATGCAAATAATTGATTATTTTAGCTCATAATAACTTTAAAATATTTTGTTTCTAGTAATTCTGGGTATTGTTGACAACTACCAAGAAATACATTTTCCTTTTTTTTTTGTCAATATCTCTGTTACCCTTTGAGCTACAGAAAAAATAAAAATTGTGGAAAAATAAAAAAACATTGTGTTTTCCATTAAAAAAGTAAACTTTTTTGTCTCTTGTAATTTTTTGTAAAGTTAACGGTTTGTGAGATATTTGACATTAAAAATTATAAACGGCCGCCATTTTGAAAATATTAAAAATAATAATCTAATTTTTCGTACAGTGATAAGGGGTTACGCAACAAATAGGTATACAAAGTTTGAGCTTAATATCCTTTCTACTTTCAAAACAATTAAATGTTCTGTAAAAAATACATACAGACAGACAGACGAAAAAATAAGCCCCGTAGACCCATGTTTATATTGTGAAATATGTTTGTCTGGATCCCAGGAACATATCCACAAAAGGGGTCCAGAGAGTTCGGGGACACCCTGTATAAAGGTCTAAGAGGTAATATAGACAGTTGTCGAAACAATGGTAGCGATGAATCCTGCATCCTTTTATGCATGATTAGTCTTGTAAACTTTTTTTGCATCACTATCAAAGGATTATTGCTCGTAATATATGTACCTCCCCAACAACAGATTCCGTACTGTAAGTCCGGTTTTTAAGTCCGATTTGGACGAGTTCGTTAGCCAAAAAATTCAACGACCGGAAGCACTTTTTTGACCGGAAATTACTGTTTTTAAAGATTTTTCTTACTAGAATGAAACCCTTTTGCGGTTTCATCTAAAAAGTAAATAAATGTATGATCCGCACATTTTGTTTACTACACTACCTTTACAAATCGCATGGTTCCCACAAAATCGATCAAAACGTAAAATACCATAAAAATACCCGGTTCAAATCCACGTCGGTGCGTCTTCTTGGAGTGTGTACTCTGCGATCGAAGCGAATCACTTCATAATCGGAGACCGCAAAGTCGAATTGCTAACTGGCCAAGCGAGTGAACGTGAATCGAAACTGGAGGCTTAGGTGCAAACAAATTATAATTATACGGGGTGGTTATAAAGTCGCTTCCCACCCTAACGTTTAAACGTTTTAAAACTCGTACATCTTAGAAAATTTAGTAAAAAATAAAATTTACGAAATTGATTTGGAAGCAGTGTTTTAGGTCAAGCACTTTGAAATAAACACTTTCCGTCACTTGAAATTTTTTCTAAAAACTCTTCCTTTTCGAGATATTAGAAACTTTATGTAGATTCGTTTCAACACGTTTAGGGCCGCCATTTTGTTTTGGGTAGTCCGATTTTTATTTTATGTCATTTTCCTAATCTTAAATATACCTTTAAAATAAGGCATCACATGACCGTATTTCCCGTTTAAAAATTTTGAGTTGCCCCCAAAATCCCCCATTTGTAGGGGACACTGAAAATTTCCAAATGCTTCAAAAGATACTTTGGGTTAAGTTAGTGTCGTTCCCCGAAGGATATTTGTTTGTTTTAACAAACGCAAAAGTTAAAGGGGGGGGGGGGAAGTGACTTTATAACCACCCCGTATATTTCGTACACAAAGTCAGCTATTCAGCGCCTTCGTGAGTAGATCGATTTCCCAAATAGTTGAAACGATAAAACGTATAATTTTGGAAATTCGCCCAACCAAAGTCAGCGGTTCAGCTGCGTGGTCGAATTGTTTTTATTTAAAATCTTTAAACGGCCGCCATTTTGAAACGGATTTTTCTAACAAGTTGATTATTTTTGTGATACTAGGTGTTAACAATGACGAGCGACGTGCGAAAATTCAAATCAATCGGTTGACCAGTTCTTGAGAGAAAAATGATTTAGTAAAGCTGAGGCGTAACCGATAAAAAACCCGTTTTCGGACATACGTTTTTAGGGAATTTTGTTCTTTATTTTTACCCACCCAACTGCCCTCTGACTTTATCTCCGCGCTTGACAGAAACACCGAGTACTGTAACGAAGATGCTGAACGCCCCCACAGTCGCACTAGCTACCGGCTGAACAACCATTGTGTCTACCGAATTCGCACAATACTCTCCAACATATATATATATATAAGGAAGCCGACACGCCCGCTCTGGAGTCGTGTCAGTCGTGCCAACTTGAGCACGCGGCCCGCAACATCCTTAGCTTTATTACGTCTGCTTGTATTGAGTAATTTTAAACCAATGTATCACCCGGGGTTTTTTTCACAAAGTTTTCTTCTGTTCTGATTGATTGCCGTCTGTCTATAGCACACATCCGCCGATGCATCCTTTTATGTTTCTTGGCTGGAATCCAACGTGGAACGGCAATTAGTCATGATGCAATACAATTAGCGGGGGTAACAGACTCGCGTCGGCAGGTACGGGTAATTCGGTAACACGGGGGAACCGTTGTCGTGATTCGGACGAATTTCGAAAATTTAATTTATGTGTTTTTCAGTTTGAACCGACTATTTGGGAAATTGGTCCGGTCAAAAAGGCACGTGAAAGGGCGTAAGTGGAGAAAAAACACATTTTCCCACACAGCTTCCTAACGTGACTCATCCTTCAAACGAACTAGTGGATGTTTACCCTCACCCTTAATACCCTTAAAAATATCTAGTTAAACAATTTGTAAATGACCGCCATTTTCCAATATGTCGGTCAACTTTCGAATTTCTTACGGAACACCCTACATTCTACAAGATATTTTAAGATTTTTTTGTTCTTAGTGTTTTTTAACTTCCCGCTAAGAAAATTGAAAATTTTCTAAAATCGGGAAGTTATTGGTTTCACCCCGTTTTTCGAAAATCGAATATTCATCAGATCTCGACGTTTTGAGGTCCTAGGAATCTTCCCTGACCACTCCCGAGAGGGTGTCACCCTGTCTGTATGTGTGTGTGTGTGTATGTAAGTATGTGACCCGCTTATTACTTTTGAACGGCTTAACCGATTGGATCCTACCAAACGGCGTTCTAAAGAGTTCCATCAAACTTAGATTTCCTGAAAATTTCAACTAATTCGGACCGGTAGGTTCTGAGAAATGCCGAAAAAACTAAGAAATAAATTTTTTTCAAATCAGGTTTTTTTTCATTATTTTTAAACGGCTTTACCGATCAATTCCAAAATCTACTCAGCTTTTAACCTTGAAAAGCGACGTCGATCGCTACCAGTCCGGTCAAAATCGGTTAATTCGTTCGTGAGATATCGTGAACGAAAGAAAATAAAAAAAAGTGTTTTTTTCTCAATTTCTCCGAAATTTTTCATCAGAAAAATTTTTGTTGTCAATTCTTTCAATGGACTCGAAAAACTGCATCGATTGCCGCAAATCGCATAAAAATCGGTTGATTCA
>JAGFPH010002074.1:40941-52581 GCA_018207615.1 Philaenus spumarius | reverse complement strand
AAAAAGTGTTATTGATTTGTTGCTATGGCAATGACAAATATAAAATAAGAGTAACGAAAAAGCGTTATGTAAATTCATTCAAGAAACATGTGTTTTGGTTCATCAATTTAAATTAAGAGACGATCGGTTGCGTCCGGCGTAGTTCAGATATTAGGCTATCGTCAAGCGCTGAAACACATTCAACAACCATACAATGTTGGTTCATCAGTCTAGGCCTAACCTAAAATTATTGTGTGTATATTTAATTTATTTTACCTGCTTTAACGGCAACATACATACAATAATTTTAGGTTAGGCCTAGACTTAAAATTACTTTCTATTTACATTTAACTGTGTTTGCCATCTTAGCTTTGATGTTATAATTAATTTTACACCTTTATTATAATAACATTAAACGTGTAGAAACATTAAATAATAATTGTATAAAAAACTATCTAATAATAAACAGCAATTGAAAGATTAAAATTATATGTGTATGTTGCCGTTAAGGCTGGTAAAAGGATTGAAGAAAATTCGTGATGAACTTCGTTCCTGACGGGGGTCCCACGACTGCATTCACTCTTTTATGTTTCTCTGTAAATCTGTAGTATGAAACTTACAAAACTAAACTTCATTTATACAAATTGTTTAGGAAATAATGACGCTATAAAGAAACCCCAGTGTTTATGTTCTGCCAGCAACGCGGTCATTAACCTTCACAAAACGGCTGAAATGTCAGCCGATCATTGTTACGGCAACGTAATGGACAACAATGAATCATCTGTTTTTGCACAATTGTTGCAGCGTCAACAATGCGAGATTGGTTTGTTCTATTTTAACAATGCAATCAGTGTTTCGTGAAGTGTATAACTTATAATAAACGCCAAAATAAACAGCCTTGACAAATATACAAAGTAAAAGTAAGCTGAAAACTCTAATTTTTAACACACACATGTTCTGAATTAAGTTTAGGCAATCTTGTAGTGTTGTTGAAGATCTGAGAGCAGGTTGGGTTTGCATGCTTCTAACGTGTCTGGTGTTTTCACGAAGAACCGCAATGGTAGTCGGTGGCTAGTTTCGGAAGTAACGTTCCTCCTTCATTCCCCATACAAAAGCATGAAAGGTGGTGAAAGGTCGGGGGAGTGGGTATGGTAAGTACGTTCCCCGGAACATCATTCGGTGCCAAAACTTTCTTTCTATTAAAGCAATACTGACTTCCAGTACTATCTTGCTGACACCACTGGGAACCAAAATCCATATTGCTAGCATAACAAAACCTCTCCACATCTCTCGGAAAAGGTTGAATTATGTTGGCTCTGTAACTTACAGTGTCCTCAATCGTGGAATGTGTCTGAGGAGAGGAAAAGAGGGGCCCACGCTTTGTTTGTTGTGTCCGACATCGGCCGTACAACCGAATCAGTCGGTCATGACTTCTTATACTAGGTGTCCCATAAGTTAAGTGCCAAACTTCGGGATGTGGTTCTTTGGGTCAAAATCGAGAGCAATTTTTTCCAAACCTATTTGTTTTCCAGATATCCGAGGTTTTATTTCTTTTACTAAATAATTCATTTCTAGAGAACGGTTTGACTGATTGAGTTCAAACTTCGCATGAAGTTTAACCTAACATGATCTATTTTAAGAAAATAAATGATTTTAATTAAATTACAAGTGAAAAAACATAGACCAAGACCGGGAGTTGAACCCGGGACCTTCACGTTTCCGTCGTGACGCTCTGCCATCTGAGCTAGCCTGATATCTACCGATATTGGTCGATGTTATCTCACTTGTACAGTTTTATTGCAATTATTGAATTAACAAATTGAATACCTCAAAAAAATAAATTGAATAAAAAAATAAAAATTTAATAAGCGGGAAAATAAATAAATAAAAAATAATAATAATAATAACACCACTGTAAACTGCGAAATAAGAATTGAGATTGTCTTCAATGTCGTATACACGAGGTATTCAATCTGTTAATTCAATAATTGCAGTAAAAACCGTACAAGTGAGATAACATCGACCAATATCGGTAGATATAAGGCTAGCTCAGATGGCAGAGCGTCACGACGGAAACCTGAAGGTTCCGGGTTCAACTCCCGGTCTTGGTCTATGTTTTTTCACTTGTAATTTAATTAAATATCCCTTGCTGAGGAAGTGTATAAGCGGAAAAAAAATAATAATAATAAACGATTTTTCCAATCATGCGTTTTACATGGCGACTGTTTGAAAATTTCAAACCTGAACTACCCAAAAACCGTACATTTTAACAAAAAATGTCAAGACACCTTTTTGGTAGCCCTTTTAACTGTCAAAACAATCGGACGAAGGATAATAGCTAAGTTATGTGTAATAATTGGTTTGTTCAACCCGGCATCCTATACCAACACAGTAAATACAACAATACTGTATGTACATATCCTGTTATTATCTTTAACTTAACTTTTATTATAATTATAAATTACCTTGTGACTTCAAGTCAATTTATTTATTATGAAATATACACATGCATATGCTGCTATTAGGCCTATGTTTAACTTAAATATTATTATAATTAAAATTACCTTGTGAATTCAAATCAATTTTTTTTATTACGACACGTTTCAGAATAGTAACTCCATCATCAGGTGTCCGTTTAATTGTTCACTCTGAAGAGCTCGGAAAATGTTTACAAACACACAACATCTGCACTAACACAAAAATAAATTAAAGCAATCATCTCTTTCGCTGGGCGTGCACCCTGGCATGTCCGGCGAAATACTGGGCGTGTACAATTGAACGGTTACCTGATGATGGAGTTACGATTCCGAAACGTGTCATAATAAAAAAAATTGATTTGAATTCACAAGGTAATTATTATTATAATGACAGTTAAGTTAAAGATACTTATTTGAGCGACCGAGCATCGGTCAGTACTTTTCTTTAGGCAAATGTATGCAAATACGAATCACATAGTGAATTTGTTTATGTATTTTAGAAATGGCAAATAATAATTATAATCATTAGGTAATTTATATTACCCTTATAGAAATATAAAGAATGCAGAAAATGTTGAAAAGGGTTTTAGAACGGTTAATAACAGCACAAAAATAATGTTTTAGTTACGTTTGGTGTTGAAATCAGCTGATAATGGAAATATTATAGGAAACAGCTGATTACTGTTATTATTATAGTCAATAAACATATTATGTAATGATTTTAAACTCCATAAGTTCAATGTTAAAAACTTTCAATTTTCAAATGAGTTGTTTAGAAAAATACGAGTTTTTCTGAGGTAGTGGTTTTCACCAATCGATTTGTTAGACCCAAAAGCCTCTAATCCCAAAGTTTCAGCAAAATCTTTCCGTTGGATCTCGAGATTGCTCGTACAAACAAACAGACATTGCTCGTATTAGAGTATAGGATAACAGCATATGTATGCATACACAATAGTGTTGTGTTTATTGTGTTGTTATACGATGGCGGGTCGAACAAACCAATTATTACACACAACTTAGCTACTATCCTTCATCCGATTGTTTCGACAGTAAGCCCATCTCATAGGAAATTAAAAGACCACAAAAAAAGTTGTCTTTTTTGTTTAAATTTACGGTTTTTGGGTAATTTAAGTTTAAAATTTTCAAACAGCCGCCATTTTGAAACGCATGATTGGATATAATCGCTTATGTTTCTTAAAATAGATCATTGCTGGGTTAAACTTCGTTGATCTCAATCGGTCAATTATTTTTCTGAATTTGTATTATTTTGTAAAACTAAAACTAAATAATTCGACCACGCAGCTGGACCGCGGACGTGAGTTGAGCAAATTTCCAAAATTAAGTTTATATGCCTATGTTTTAGGGTTTCAACCAACAATTTGGGAAATAAGTCTACTCACGAAGGCGTTGAACTGTGTGTACGCAATATATTAGTAGAATTTGTTTCCTCCTAGTGGCCTCGCGAGTTTGCACCACTTGGCTTCGAACCGGGTACTTTTATGGTATTCTACGTTTTGGTCGATTTTGGGGGAACCAAGCGAGCTATAAGGTCGCGTAAAAAAACAAAATGCGCAGAATAACATCCTACATTTATATTGTTAGAAAAAACTCTAAAAACAATTTCATTCTCGTAGTAAAAACTCAAAAAATAATTACTTCCGGTCAAAAAACGTACTTCCGGTTGTTGGATTTTTTTGGCTAACGAACTCGTCCGAGCCACATGGACACCCAACACGTGTACCAAATTTGGACCAAATCACACTTAAACTGCGGCCGCGAGAGTGCGAACACATATATACATATATATATATGAATTTTTTTGACACACCAAAACGTGTTCTGGGGACCATGATCGGTGCTCATTTGTTACTCCCGACCTTGGGTCTCACCATAAGGGCCACTGCAATAGCTCATTTTTCCTATGGAAATTCGCTAATAATAGCTAAGTTAAAGGTAATAACAGAATATGTACATACAATATTCTTGTATAGGATGCCGGGTTAAACAAACCAATTATTACACATAACTTAGCTATTATAATGCATACGATTGATTTGACAGCTAGCCCATCTCATAGGGAATTAAAAGGTGTCTTGACATTTTTTGTTAAAATGTACCGTTTTTGAGTAATTTAGGTTTACAATTTTTGAAACAGCCGCCATTTTAAAACGCATTATTGGATATAACCGCTTATTTTTCTTAAAATAGACCATTGCTGGGTTAAACTTCACGCCTAGTTTGAACTCAATCGGTCAAACATTTGCCTGAATATGAATTATTTTGTAAAAATAAAACAAAATGACGGATATCTGGAAAACGAAGCTTCTCGGGTATAGGTTCTTGTGAACAATTTTGCTTTTTTTCAGGTCCTCTATCATGTCCCGAAGTTGTGCCAACCTCTCACGAAACACCCTGTAAACGTATAATTATATGTGTTCGCCACTCTAACGGCTGTATTTCATATCCGATTTGGTCCAAATTTGGTACACAATTTTTTGTCTGATTCGCTCGGAATAGTTCGTTAGCCAAAAACATCCGACATTTTTTACCACAAGTAAAATTTGTTTGAGATTTTTCGTACTAAAATGAAACTTTTTGGGGTTTACATAAATAAAAAGTTCGACCACGCAGCTGAACCGCTGACGTGAATTGAGCGAATTTCCAAAATTAAGTTTATAGGCCTATGTTTTATTGTTACAACCAACAATTTGGGAAATAGGTCTATTCACTACGGTGCTGAATAGCTGCAAAATGGTTCGCACGCCATTCCGCATATTGGGAGTATCTTCAATACACAAAGCATTGCGTGCTTCGCGTGCCATTCCGGATATTGGGAGTATCTTCAACACACAAAACATTGAGTGCTTCGCACTCCAACCCCCGTATCGGGAGTGTCTTCAACACACAATGCATTGCGTGCTTCGCACGCCAACCCCCGTATTGGGAGTGTCTTCAACACGCAATGCATTGCGTGCTTCGCACGCCAACCCCGCGGTAGAATCCACCACATGGCTTTGAACCGGGTACTTCTTACGTTTTGATCGATTTTGGGGGATCAAAGCGAGCTATAAGGTCGCGTAAAAAAAACAAAATAATATTTATACTTGTAGAAAAACTCAAAAACAAATTTTCATTCTCGTAGGAAAAAATCCCAAAAAATAGTTACTTTCGGTCAAAAAACGTGCTTCCGATTGTTGGTTTTTTTTTTATTTAACACACTCGTCCGAGCGACGTAGACTACCAAATTTGAATGAAAGCGGACCTAAAATGCGGCCGCTAGAGTGCGAACACATCTATATATATAAAATTCAATGTATGTCCGTCTGTTTGTATGTTTGTCCTTTATGCGTTACCAAACCGTCCATCCGATTGCTTTGAAATTTTGCATAGTAACACAGGTTAACCCTGGGAAGGTTTTAGGCCATTTACCGAAGTCCTAGGACATTAGGGCTACGCCCCAGTGGCCCTCAAAGTTTCAATGTTAATCTTATGGAAGGTCATTCTTAAGGAAGAAGAAGAAAGATTTCTTTTGATTTTATCAGGGGCACAAAAAACAGCTGTTCGTATGAAAAGCTTAAAACAGCTGATTTTGATCAACAACTGATTTGGATCAAAAACTGAATATAATTTTAGGTTAGGCCTACAATGAACTAAAACACAAATTATTAGTATCAGGTTGATTTGTCTATCCGTGCAAAGCCGGGTCGGGCCAGCTAGTATATATATATATATATATATATAAGATTTTTAATGACACCACAAAACGTGTTCTGGGGACCATGATCGGTGCTCATTTGCTACTCCTGACCTTGGGTCTTACCATAAGGACCACAGCAATAGCTCATTTTTTCTATGGAAATTCGCTAATAATATATTTCGTACACGCAGGCTTTCAAATAGTTGCTTCGTATATTTCGTAGGCCTATAGCTTTTCAAATAGTTGGTTGAAGCCCTAAAACATATAAACTCAATTTTTCAAATTCGTTCAACTCACGTCAGCGGTTCAGCTGCGTGATCGAATGATTTGAACGTGATAGAGCCTCTATTTCGCTGCAGTACTGTTTGCAAAACTTTGAATAGAACAATCAAATCTAATATTGCTGAGATTGTGGTAATCGTGCGGAAACCGACGATTCATTGTTAACCATTACTTTGCTGACATTTCTGCCGAGTTGTGCGAAGGTTGATGAAGTCAGTGTTGGCAGATATAAACATTGATAATGAAACCTGTACTTTTAGATTAGGAGATGGAATCCGTGTTTTGGAAACGATACAGAACCTGTACATACAACAGCAGACGCTATCCTACACTCTTTTAGGCCAGTCGGTAGCGGTAAATTTAGACCAAAAGTTCCAGTAATTTACAATACGGCTGATTTTTTTTTATAAGTACATTAAAGTATGTAGATTAACATAAAAAAAACGTTTACCAGTCTATCGATTTCCCAAAGTCGAAAAAAAATCGATTATCATTTTTTTCCGATTATTCTTAATATTTCCAGCTGGGATGAATATAGAGGAAAATAAAAAATACCACCGTGTAGGGGAGGTATTTTTCAACAAAAAAAGTCATGTGTATTAATTTCGTCCGAGCAATGGTTTGTCTGGAAAAAATTCGATAATGCAAGTATGTATTTCGCAGTAGTGGAAATCACTAAAAGGGGACATCTTATTCATATATGAAGCGTTGGCTCATTCTAAATTGGCCGAATTTTAATATATCGAATTGAAACTTGACGTAGGAGTTAAAATATATATTTTAAACATTTATGCTGAGTCTCAGCTTGTTATCTTGAAAATTACCCGATCTAGAGCCACTTGACTTATTAATGGGTTTCTCGATTTTAGGAGTACACGACCCACCAATTCATTTTAAACAGCTCCAGTTTAGAAAATTTTCAAAATATCAACCTGAAAGTTTTTTTACAAGTTAAATATATAGATTCAAACAAGATCAAGGGGTATAAACCTATTTTATTATTTACTTTTCAAAGCACAAGTAACTTAAAAAAGTATAATTTTAGACCTTTTTAGATTTTTCATCAAAACGCTTGAGTTAATCGGCTGCAGATTAGTCAATTTTTTAAATATAGTTTTTAAAATAAGTATGGCAAAAAACAATTGTGTTTTTAACTTCTGTACCAATTTTTAAATCGATATTTTATTATGTTCAAAAATGTCGAAAATGGAGTCGTTGAATCCAAAGGTGTTATAGTTAAAACGAGATAGGTAAAACAGAAGACTATTTTCAAGCGCCTCGTTTTTAAAAATAGCATCGTTCATACTTCCTAAGAATATTTATACTGGTGTACTCAACTTGTAAAACAAATTAGATGTTGATATTCCAAAAATTGACGAAACTGGAATAGATTGAAATTAGTTCGTGGGTCTGGTACTCCTAAAATCGATAATCGAAATCGACTCCTAGATCGGGTCATTTTCAAGATAACAAGCTGAGACTCAGCATAAATGTTTAAAATATATATTTTAATTCTTGTGTCAAGTTTCAATTCGATATATTAAAATTTGGCCAATTTAGAATGATCCAACGCTTCATATATGAATGAGATTTCCCCCTTTTAGTGATTTCCCCTGCTGCAAAATACATACCTGAATTATCGAATTTTTTCCAGACAAACCATTGCTCGGACGAAATAAATACATACGACGTTTTTTGTTGAAAAATTCCTTCCCTACACCGTGGTATTTTTTTATTTTTCTCTATCTTCATCCCAGCTCGAAAAATTAAGGATAATCGAAAAAACAAATGATAATCGATTTTTTTTCGACTTTGGGAAATCGATAGACTGGTAAACTTTTTTTTTGTAATCTACATACTTTAATGTACTTATAAAATCAGCCGTATTGCAAATTACTGGTAGTTGTAACCTATACCGACTGGGCTATCTCGTAGTTTGTACAGGGTGTCCGGAAACTACCGAGAGCAGTAATAAACCAAATACTCGGTACTTGTGTACAAACGGACCCAAACATTCGACCACGCAGCCGAACCGCTGACGTGAGTTAAGCGAATTTCCGAAATTAAGTTTATATGTTTTAGGGTTGCAACAAACTATTTGGGAAATTGGTCTACTCGAGAATGCGATGAATAGCTGGCCCGTGTACGAAATATATTAGTAGAATTTCTTTGCGCCTCGACCTCCAGCAAAGTCTCACGCGCTGCTTTTATGGTAAATTTAGGATACTTTCATGGTCGTTTACGTTTCGACCGATTCTGGGGGAACCAAACGAGCTGTGAAAAAACGAAAATGTGCAGAATATTCTCCTATATCTATTAGTGAATTTCCATAGGACAAATGAGCTGTTGCAGTGGCCCTTATGGTAAGGCCCAAGGTCGGGAGTAGCAAATGAGCACCGATCATGGTCCCCAGAACACGTTTTGGGGTATCATTAAAAATCATATATATATATCTACATATATATACCAGGTGTCTTAAAAGCCCCCCCCCCCCACCCCTTTAACTTTTGTGTTTGTTCAAACAAACAAATATCCTTTGGGGAACGATACTAACTTAGCCCAAAGTATATTTTGAAGCAATCGGAAGTTTTGAGTGTGCCCTAAAAATGGGGGATTTTGGGGGCAACTCGAAATTTTTAAATGGGAAGTATGGTCATAAATGCTTTCAAATCGATATAGACCTTTAAATTGACGTATCACAAGACCATACTTCCCATTTAAAAATTTTGAGTTGCCCCCAAAATTACCCCATTTTTAGGTTATACCCAAAATTTCCGATTGCTTCGAAAGATACTTTGGGCTAAGTTAGTATCGTTCCCCAAAGAATAATTGTTTCTTTTAACAAACACAAAAGTTAAAGAGGGGGGTGACTTTTAGACACCTGGTATAAATTATATACAGTGTGTTAGCACTCTAGCGGCCGCATTTCAAGTCCGATTTGGTTCAAATTTGGTACACGTGTTGGTTGTCTACGTCGCTCGGACGAGTTCGTTAGCCAAAAAAATCCAACAAACGGAAGCACGTTTTTTGACCGGAAGTAACTATTTTTAGAAGTTTTTCCTACGGGGCATGGATTTTTTTAGAGCGTTTTCTAAAAATATGAATGTAGGCTGCACGTTTTGTTTTTTTACGCGACCTTACAGCTCGCTTGGCTCCCCCGAAAATCGATCAAAACGTAAAATACCATAGAAGTACCCGGTTCAAAGCCATGTGGTGGACTCTACCGTGGGATTGGCGTGCGAAGCACGCAATGTCTTGTGTATTGAAAATATTCCCAATATGCGGAATGGCGTGCGAAGCACGCAATGCTTTGTGTATTGAAGATACTCCCAATATGCGGAATGGCGTGCGAACCATTTTGCAGCTATTCAGCACCGTCGTGAGTAGACCTATTTCCCAAATTGTTTTTTGAAACCCTAAAACACAGGCATATAAACTTAATTTTGGAAATTTGCTCAACTCACGTCAGCGGTTCGGCTGCGTGGTCGATTTATTTACTCTTTAAAATGAAAATTTCTTTCTTATAGTGTGCATCTATGACCCCAAAAGAATATACCCTTAAATTTTTTACCTTTTTTTTATCTTAATTATTTTTTCCCCCTACTCTGATTCTATGTCAGAGAGTCATTCAGTGAGGACAAAGTCGGTTGTATAATTGGTTTTCATAAAAGAATGGTACAAAGAAATCTATGAGATGCATCGCTATCTCTACCTGCGTTACACTAGCTATACACTCCTCTAGTAGTTTGCACCCGTTTATTGTCATAAAGTCTGTTTTATCGAACGAATTCAAACGTACTTTCACTGAAATGTATCCATACAATATTGGCTGTACGCGGGGAAAGCGTTTTATTGCTTCAACTATAGGAATTCTTTCTACGATCAAGACCCATGACAAGGTCAACCAAGTCTATACTAATATTATAAAGAGGTAAAATTTGTTTGTTTGTATGTAGGGGGTATTCTCCGGAACTACTGAACCGATTGAAAAAATAGTTTTACTAAAAAGCTACTCTATCCCTGAGTAACAGAGGTTAGAAGTCATTTTGATAAAAACATTTGTAAATTTAGTCGGAAAAAATCTTAGGTTAGGCCTAGGCTGAGGAACCAACACGTGCATTTATATTTATTACAGTAGCAATACAATTGAATAAAATAACAGATAAAACAGCTGTTTGCTCCAATATTTCCATTGACAGCTGATTTAAAACTTTGAAGCAATTATTTGTGTTTCTAACTTTTAGGTTAGGGTTTTATTAAAGTGTATACCTGAGAGTTCTTTTAACCTTTATTATAACTGCTGTTATAAAATATACAAAATAATTTGATCTGAACATTTAACATTATTTACCATCTTAGCTTTGTGGTTATTATTAATCCTGCACCTTTATTATAAAGAAAACATAGCATGATTATGTGTATAGAAGGTTCCCCTAGTATTACGTAAATTAATATTATTATGTAGTTATGGTGCTACAATTATTTGTTGATGAATAAATTGTTTATCAATGTATCAGCAAATTTGATTGCTTTAATAATCTACTGGAACATTCACACCGTGAGTCATGTTACTAGCTCCAATATCAAAGTTGCTTCGCTCGGCCACTCGCGGCAAAGCAAACGCACACAGATTATTCTATACTCTGGTATTATCACGGAAAAGGCGATCGATTAGGACAAAAGTACTTGGATCGGGTGGGTATGGCGGTGACTGTAACATGCCGCATGCGCAGTAGGTCCAGTTTTTTTGCGTGAATAACAGGATTTTTGTATATATCCTACCATAAAACTCGAGTGGTTGTTGAAAATAACAAACTATTCTAAATTTTTCAAGTACGTTGCTACGGTAATAAATGTAAATGCTTTCAAGAAACGTATTGTTCAGTACAGGGTATAACCTAAAATAGTGTTGAGGTTTTGATCCAAATCAGCTGTTTAATTTGTAATACGTAACTGCAGTGTTCGAATAATAATACGGCATGGGCGCCCATATCTACCCCCCACCCACCTCCAAGAGAAAGAAAAATATGTATATTATTAATTATAATCAGGTATTTTTCTTTAAAGAGATTAGCACTAAAATATGTTTTAAATATTATGTGCCGTTTGATTTTACACATACTTATTTTATTTTTTACAAAGACTTCAAGCATGAGCTACAATGCATTGTGTATTGCAAATACTCCCAATAAGGAGGTTGGCGTG